>JAGFPH010000204.1:363811-467473 GCA_018207615.1 Philaenus spumarius
ATTAGGGTGTAAGACCTTAGTCAAATAAAATAATACTGGCTCTTTACACTCATTTGTGATAGTGGTGCCTTGTGTGTCTGTGATTAGGATGTTTTATATCAAACCTGCACAGTTACCTACCTAGTTTTCGTTTAAGTTTTGTACAAACGAAAATGACTGATCAATTCTATCCTTCAAACCAGTATATTAATAAGATCATCAAAGAATTTGAAATATGGAAATCAAAATGTAATGAGAGGGAAAAGGAAATTTTTACCTGCCGAGGGTGGGCAGTTTCCCATTTCTGTAATATAGTTGATCTTTTTTTATCGCTTGTGATTGTGATTTCTTGTATATTGTGCTGCTGGTGTTGCTTCATAAGCTTATGTGACTACTTAGTTATGGGAGTTTCTAGACTTTTTTTATTTTTAAAGTTATTAAACAACGTTTGAGTGTGGCATCAAAAGTTATATTTGATATTTATTTTTGAATGTTTGAATATTTCCTGGAAACTTCATGTATTATAATTTGTATACATACAAAATTGAAATATCTGAAAAATAATTACAAAAATACGAACATTGGGAATTAAAATCAACATTAGCAACAAACAACGAATTTTGATTACAAATACTGAAAATTTCTATAAAAACTATTTTATAATAGTTACTGAGTACAAAATAGAAGATCGAAGTTTACATATCTATTTTTTATGATCATAAAATGATTGCTTGAAAATCCTTGAAACCAGATTGAAACATACTCATTGATAGAGTTTGGTATGACAGCTAGTATTTCATAAATGATAGCTAAGTATAATTTATAGTTTTCACAAGAAATTTTTTCCAATTGGTGGATACATCACTTAGTTCCTCGACACAGATTGTTGTAAGACGCTGTATTTATAACCGTGCATTTAAACACAAATGTCACCAAAAGATATTTTCCAATGTTTGTTTCAAACTACTAGACATAAAAGCGCACCCCTTTAGTTGGAATAATTTTATCGTTTCACAGTACTTACTGCACCCTTTCTGGATTTAATCTAAACAACTTCAGCGGTTTCATATTTCCTGGTTTATTTCAGCTTAGTACTATGGAAATTAAATGGTTCAGGACGTATAAGTAAGGCTAAATATTTAAGTGTTACTTGAGAGAAGGTAATCCTAAGATTTTGATGGCCATAGAATTGCAAATGGCCGTGGTAAAATATGCAACTTGAACCTAAATTTTCCAGGAGGAAAATTTAAATGTAAAATGATAAAATAATGAAAAGTGCACTTCTGTCATTTATTTGTGCTAAAAATCAAGCACAATTATTTACGAAATGAAACGAGTTAAGTAGTTTAGTTGGACAAAACAAGGTTGATAAATGTTTAAGAATAATTGTATTAGCGAGCACAATTAGCTATATCACAGTAATATAGAGTAGGTAGTTATGTAATAGGAATGATGGAATGCAGAATTGCATTTTTAAGTATACAGACAAATAAGTATAAAGATTAGACGGGAAAACCGAGAGGGGGAACAGAAGTTTTAAATAGGGAGAAAATATTAGAAAGGAAAGCTTTTGGGAAAAGTTCTTGGGTAAGAAGAGAGATCTTGGGAGACTGGGGTTTCAGTGTGCAGACGCCGGATAGACCAGAGAGAATTTTCCTGTGAGGTGGGCGAGTCTAGATGGACGTCAGGGGAAGGGAGCTGAGCTGTCCGATTGCCAAAGGTGAAGACACAGTTTGTGGATATTAAAGGGACAATATTGTTTATGTAAATTCTGAGTTAAAATCAGTTTTTGTGGGTTGATCTATTGGGATAGTTATATTTTATATTTTTAAAAGAATTCATATCTGGTGAGTAGAAATTTGTACTCAGTTTTGCCCGTATTGTAAAGTAAATGATTTAGGCTAAGGTTAATTGTAGTTTCAGTATAGAATCAAATTTAATGTAATAGATCTTCCGAATAAAATTGATGTTTATGTATCTTTATATGTAGCCTATGTATAGGCTAGCATTAGAGCCAAGCGAGTAGTCCGTGATAATAAAAGTCTCTTTATTACAATAAAAATGCCGCATTGAAAATCATTAATGTCTCAGGTTCGCTTGGTTGTACTAAACTGATTTTCTCTCAGAGAAAACCTTTTTTTAAAGAAAATTGTAATCGGTAAACAAACTTTTAAGGGCAGAAGTGTGATCCCGAATGTTATTTAAATGGGAATTGTATATAGCAATAGTCAAATGTTTGCTGTGTAATAGCTTAATGATTATTGTTAAAATTTGTAGTGTCGTTTTAAATGCAAAAATAAAATATGTGGTAGCAGATTCACTAAAGGATAACATACCAAACTATTAAAAATATTTGGTCTACTCCCAATTAAATTTTTTAAATTAAAATTTTTACTGTCGCTTTTATTACAACTGCCGTTTTAATTCCATGACCGTAGAAATAACATCTATAAAATACTTATAGTAGTACAAAATTGAACGTTCTACTGAATAACATGTACCTATATTCATGAAACACAATGACATGTTTGGGAAATTGCATAGATATAAAAGGCTACATATCCAACCTAACCTTTAGTGATGTATGATGTGAGGATTTGTACATTTTACTCAGGTGATTGGAAAAACTGAGAAATGCTAAAACAAAGAGGTATTTGCATTAAAAAAAAAATAAAACTAATATAAGTGGCATGGATTGCCTTGCCTGGTTCACTTACCTAAATTATATTTTACAAGAAACAACATTGCAATTATCATAATCATAGTTAATAATGTATCGTTGTTTACAGAAAAAAAATATGTTTTAATACAGCAAAATATTGTTTAAAGCTCAAGACTTAAATAGCTTGACAGCACAAACTGATGCACTGAATGAGATTGTGGAATAAACTGGTTACAAATATCATTCGAAAGTCGGAGTGTAGGAGTTTGATTAGAAGAAGAACGGATTCTAAAATAAAATAATTAAATTACTCATCAAATATAAACAAATAAACGTAAAAACTTTGTATCTTAATAATTTAGTAGTACAGGTTTAGATGAAGCCGATATAGCTCTGCAAAGCATGATATAGGCTAAATTGGCCCATAAAAATACCTTCATCTTAGTGGAAGAAACATACATAAACCTAGACCCTAGCAATCCACAGTCTCTATAAAATAAATATTGTCTATTACTTGTGAAACTGGAACAATGTTGTCGTAAAGTCAGATAACGATAGGTCGTTTTGTTAGAATAGGTATTCAAAATGCATTCTATTTACTTTAATATATAGGGTTTACTAACTACAACTAGAGAACATTTCTAACTAATCGAATCGATTTCCAGTTTAAACATATCTTACACATATGTTCCCAACATTATTATTAAATGTTACTTAAACAATGGTGATTATTTAAATGTATACTAATTATAAATATAAACACACGAACGTTTTTCTTTATTTTCACTAGTAGGCCTACAACACGCCCTGAAAGTTTCTCCGTTTCTCCCTGAACCACCCTGTATATCTTTCTTTTCTTTATTAATTTTCGAATTAAAAAAAAGGTATAACTGTAGTTTGATTTCAAAATTATAACTTTAAAATTAAGTGTATCCGAGATCATAACTAAGACTCATCTTTTCGATTTCATTTTGAACAAAGTTAGAATTTAAATCAAGTTTCATTAATGTAATAATGGTCTGCTTTAGAAATAGGATAAACAAAATACTGCAAGTTTACTTTAAAACTATTCAAAAATAGTTTAGTTTATCAGAATTACAGTTCACAGAAACGTTTTCATTCATAATGTTCAAGAAATTGTTTTTCTATCATTTCGAGAATTGAATTTTCCCATAATGTCATTCAAATCAAGCATTGCTGTCATTTCTTTATTAATACGAAAGACCAAAACGTGATTTAATCTCTTTTTTGTCATTCTTTGGCGCTAAATGAGCTAAATGTGTACGTACGACAGCCTATCGTATCGCAAAGAGCATCACCGGCAGTCAACGCCACGACAACCAAGAATAATAATTTGATAAATAAATTTCCGGGCTATGTAGAATTTTTCATTCTCTTTAAAATTAAAATTACTATTGAAAATAGTGGGGGGGGGTGGATGAAGTACTCTAGTTTTGACCTCCCTGCTTGCAATTTTGGTGATCCCCAATTTTGTTGATCTTCTGTCATGAGAGAAAATATTTACATTTAAAGGTTGACGGAGGTGAGCAAGAAGACAGCATCAACTGAAGTAGAGATCACAAAGTACCATAAGCAAGAATGCTGTAAGATTTCCTTGCATCCAAAATTGAACTGCTATACATAAATACCTGCAACAAAACGGGATTCTCTAGCTGTTTCAAAATTCACGAAATTAATCATGCCTATACAGAGTGTCCCGTACAGGGGACTGTGGTCAGACCATTGCAGAGTTATTTATACTTTTTCTGTAAATAAGCCGATGTAAAATGTCTTTATATACATATGATATATATATATGAGCCTGTATATAAAGGCATTTTACATCGGCTTATTACAGTAAAAGTATAAATAACTTTGCAATGTTCTGTTAACAGTCCTGTCAAAAGCAGTTATCTTCCGGTGTCGATCGTTTCGATTATTTTATTCAGGCATTGTCGACCCGATGTATAATCCTGCTATTGCATTGTTTTAATAATCGATGAAATTTGAAAAAAAGACGTTACTCAAAACGGAATAATAATTCGATCTCGCAGCTGATCCGTTGCAGTAAGTTTAGCGAATTTCCGAAATTAAATTGATTTGTTTTAACACTTTCAATTGTTTTTAACAAACAATTTGGGAATTCGTCTACTTACAAAGGCGCTGAATAGCTGCCTCAGTGCACGAAATTTAATAGTAAAATTTGTTTGTACCTAAGCCTCCAGCTTCGAATCACGCGCTACTTCGTTCCACTCGGTTTATGAACTGCTTTGCTTCGCTCGCAGCCGTTGGGCCTCGGATCAGAAGTAGCCCCCCCCCCCCCGATAAATCCCTACACGTGGATTTGAACCGAGTACTTTTATGGTATTTTAAGTTTTGATCTGTTTTTGGCGAACCGAACAAGCTATAAGGTCGTGTAAACAATCAAAATGTGCAGAATAATATCCTACATTTATTTTGTTAGATTAAATCCTGAAAACGTTTCATACTAGTACGAAAATCTAATCTAAAAAAATAGTTAGTTCCTGTAAAAAAAACGCATTTCCGGTTGTTGGATTTTGTTGGCTAACAAACTTGTCCGAGCAACTTAATCAACCAACGTGTGTACCAAATTTGAACCAAATCGGACTTAAAATGCGGCCGCTGGAGTTTGAACACATATATAATTTTTAATGACACCCAAAACATGTTCTGGGGACCATGATCGGTGCTCATTTATTACTCCCGACCTTAATTCTTATCGTAAGGGTCACTGCAATAGCTCATCTTTCCTATGGAATGGAAATTCGTTAATAGGCAGTGTAATTCGCTTCCCAGTCTAATTAGACAAAATCCGAATATTTTCAGGGTTATATGAAGGTTTTAAAACTGCCTCAAAAATCTCTTAGGGGTGTTTGTTGACCATTGTTCCCCTACCTAAATGCTGTTGAAGAATCAGTTCGAAAGAAGTACTGGAGTTCATATTGTATATACCGGTACTAATGATGTAGCAGTTTTTCATAAATCATATTATACATAATTCTAAATATTAATTGTTTGGTTTGGTTTTCTGTTCAAGAATCACAAAAAATAATGGACAGAACCAAAACCTTTCGGCTTTTAAAGAATCTAATTAAATTTTAATGCGTTAAAGTTCGTCTAGTTAATATTGAACATTGTTTGAATCCAGTTTGTTAAACATCTCAAAACAAACGATGTACTCAACTATTGTAGAAACAGTAATTACTCTAATAGTAAAGGAAGGTCATTAATTTGCTGTCGGTATTATAGCAACGTCCTGGGTTTATATTGAATACTGTTAGTCTATTCGTAATCCATCATTCAGTCTGTATAACAGCTGTGCAGGTCTACTATATCGCTTATCCGAGAAAAAGTGATCAATCAGCTGTTTCGGGTCAGAATAATTTGTAAAATTTTACACACTGGTCTGGAATTACTTAGGCACTTTTCTGATGGACTGACGGTTACTTTTCACTGTAGGATTTGGTAAATCGCTACAGGGAGTTGCTTAGCTCATTTGGTAATTCGGTGTTTCATCAGTGTGCTACGGTTCAAATCCAACTATTTATGTTAATTTATTCTACTCTATGCTCTTCATTATTTATACTCGTGGACAACACAAAATGATACCTAATAAGTCTACTTTATTGTAATTAATTTTACATTAAATTCCCTTGATACATTTTGTATACAGATTAACACATTTATAAGTGCAGTTGCGGCATAGCTAACAGGTTTTTATTATTATCAAAGGTCAACACTACATCATATTTCTGTTCTTCAATTTATTTCGTAAGCCATGATGACAAGAATTAAGAAATGATAACAAAACAAATTGCATCTGCATTGAATCTTTGTTGTAGAAAATGTTAAATCAGACGAACTTTATTTTTATCTCATAATGAATGGATTACGATCTAAGTTTAAACAAGAAACACTTTACAAGACAGATCGAATTAACTGCAGGAGGGTTGACAAACTTTGCAAGCAGTTGATGTAGTTAACATGCTGAAACTGTTTATTTAGCAATCCTTTAAGCTGTGTTTGAAGAGAGACGAGCTGTGAGTGTATATATCGTACAAGTAACACTATTTCCTTACATCAAAGTAAGTAAAACACACTCAAAACAAGTACACAAAAATAAGTATTTATTTGTTAATGCAATTTAATTCAAACCTGATGTACATTTTGGTAATCAACTTACCATCATCGGTAAGTGTGAAGCTAAAACTAAAAATAAACAAAATTACCCAAACTTTTTTATAGAAAGTTTGGCTGATTAATATTTTATTTTCACTTATTATTATTATAACTTATTCATTATGATATTTTCTGCCCGTTGTCGGTTGTGACTTAATAACATTTTAAATTATAGTTTAGGTTTTTTAATTATTTTACATGCCATGATGAACCATAAAGGTTTCCTTACCACTAAGTAATCTGTCTAGTAATGTTTGCTCGTTTTTGATTGATTCACGTCTTTACTATTTGTAAGAGCTATTGTTTTTGGATTCTTTATGAGGAAAAACAAACGAAAAAAATAGTAGGCTACTCACAATCTTTTGATTTATAAAATGCTAATGCTATTTAGAAACTGTCTTTATTAGTAATTCGTTAAGACAAAAAGAGCTAAAAATATCCTTAAGAGAGCTTTGAGACAGTTTTATTTTAATAAAGAAATCTTATAATTTTATTATTACTTTTATTTGTATCATCCTACTCTGGATTTCCTTATTATACTGGTTATTATTATGTAAGTATAAAATGCCTTCTTCACTATTCTACTTGCAGTCCTGACTTACGTGGTTATTTTCCGTTGACTATTATTTCGCTTACTTTATAAGTGTTGTAGTTAAGTGTTTCAGAGTTGTAATTAAGTGTTTCAATTAAATGTTTAAGTGCTGTAGCTGCTTTAAGTGTATAAGAGTTGCAATTAAGTAACGTTATTTTTACAACTATTGACAGCATTAAAGCAATGCAATAAACGAGTTAGACATCGGTTCAACAATACCTGAATAAAATAGGCGAAACGATCTTTAGAGGAAAATAAATGAGTTAGACATGAATGTGAACAGAACACTGAAAAAGTACAACACTTATTTATTATACTGTACAGTACAATCAATTTGATGTAAAATTCCGCTGATGTAGGAGATCAGCTGTCCGTTGAAACGACATAATAATGGCGTAATGTGCAGAATATTGATTGAAACATGAATTTGTACTATATCATATTACTCTTGATGTAAAATGCGGTTATGTCCTTAGTCAGATATGTGTTACAACATATATATATATAAGCTTTCTTAATTTCTTGTTATTAGAAAATCATGTCGTAATAGCACTATTTGAGTTTTACTCGTAAGAAGAAATATTTTCTAAGAATAATATGAAGAAATAAAAAAAAAATTATTGACTTTTTATACGTTAAAACTATAAAGGTCAAACACTAATCAGATCAGAAATCGAACTGGTGATACAAGGATTTGATAGTTTCTTTGTTTTTCAAATATAACGTTTTAAATGAACGCCATTTTGAAACCGATAAATTAACTGAGCATTACACACTAATCCCCTCTTCCTCTCACACAAATATTTTATATAAACCATTATTTTGTTTAAGTACAACTGTAGGACTAATCATTCTTTATAGTAGAGGTAAGAAGGCAAATAATATTAAATATCTTAATCAATTTACTAAGTTCATCATAGTAATATGAGTTTTGATAACTGGCATTACCTAGGCTGACTCCTAAAAATATAATCTTAAAATTAGAGATATTTTTACATTATTTCAGAGTATGAAATCAGCTTTTGATGAAAGTGCTACAGAGAAACAGCAAACATTACTTTATCGGTGATAATCATCTGATTTTGTTCCACTACTAAAAATCTTCTATCAATTCAGCTAATTTGTTTTTAAATTAACTAATATTTTAAATAAGTTTTCAGAGTGAAAATAAAAATAAATAAATGGCTACATGCAAAATGAAATTTACCAACACTGAATATTTTCCATCATCTGATCTAGCCTTAGTATCGCATATATATTATTTCTCAAGACCATTTTTTTGTCGGTACGCCATAACTTCCTTAATACATCATCAAATTACATGAATAAGGCATCATTTTAAAGCTTTCCTTAACCACTACACGGGAAAAATAGACAAACAGCTTAAAATTCATGTTTTAATAACAAAAATTGATTTAAAAACTTTTATATTATACTCTGTATGTTCCTAATGAAAGGCGCCATCTACTAACCATCTGTTTAACTAGCATGACAGCTGTTAGTTAGATTGTTTACACTGTAAGCTTGTATAGGGAAACTGTTATTTATAAACCAATGTAAATAAATAATCTTAATTAACTGAATTAAATCAACGTGTTAAATCAGGAAAATGTAGGCCTACTCCGAACCTGCGAAATATTCGCACGGGTCAGCTACTATATATTATTTCTCAAAGGTGTTTCTGTCGCTAAGCGATATCTCACTTAATTCTTCATCAAAATTAATTATTCAAACATCATTTTAAAGCCTATGTTCTCCGCTATTGACTAAAAATAGACAAATAACTTAAAATTCATGTTTTCGTTACAAAAATTGATTAAATGTTTCTATATTATACTTTATATTAGTTCCTATGAAAGGCGCCATCTATTAAAAATCTGTTTAACTTACATCACTGCTGTTAGATTGTTTACATTATATATATCCAAGTGTAATCTATCACGCATATCAATACAATTAAATCAACGTAAAGCTTTATACATTTTTATAAGCTGTTATTTATAAACCAACGTAAATAAATAAACATAATTAACTGAATTAAATAAACTTGTTAAATTAGGTAAGAGTAGGCCTACACCTAACCTGCGAATATTTGCATGGGTCAGCTATTTTATTTTTATTAGACAAATAGCATTTTAAAGCTTATTATAGGGCTACATTCCCTTTGGAATTATATGAAGTGACTCAAACTTGAAGTCATATCTTTCAGTTAGTAATAATATTATTACTATTGAGTTATATTATTATTGATGTATAATATAAAGGTTGTAAGTAATTTACTTCAAATTAGGGGCTTTGCCCCTGGACGCTTCGCGTCACAACCCCGCCTCGGCCTTTGGCCTCAGATGGCTGCTTCGCTTCGCTCGCAGTTGGAAAACTCGCTAAAGAATCTCGTTCATCTTTGGCTCGTTTGTACATTGGTTTGTAAAATTATGAAACCAGGCTTAAATATATTAACAGTAATTACAAGATTAATTATAACCTCAAATACATGCTTTAGAAACGTGAGAGGCTTTCATTACGATTTTAGTCCTAGTTCTACTATCTTCTGTCAACTAAAGTTTTGAAACCAGGCCTAAATATACAGTAGTAAACATAACCTCAATACTATGTTTCAGAAATGAGTCAGGCCTATATTACAAAATTGACATTAGAATTTATCCATTTTTGCCAAGTTTACTTTTTTTTTGACAAAATGAATTGTTAAATCAGGAACAATTTATTCTAATTCTAACGTGCTAAAACAGTATAAATTAGCTTGTTTTTTTAACAGTAATTAAAAACTATCCAATGAACAGTTGATTTTGGATAAATAATCTCATGGCTTGTTTATAAACAGCTGTTTTGATTGCTTTATTTACTATTTCGTTGTTATTTTGTAACCAACATGGCAACCCATAAGACCCTATGTTAAAATTTTTCAACTTTTAAATTAGATTTTCTAAAAAAATTGCGTTGTTACACGAAATGCAACTATATGGGTGTACTTAAAAATCAAAACTACACCTAAATACAAAATTTCTTTGAATTCGTTAGAGCCGTTTTCGAGATCCGTGACAGATACAAAGATACAAACAAAGATAGATACAAGAATTGCTCATTTAAAGTAATAGGATTATATAGCTAATGTGGTTTTTGAAAAACTACAAATCAATTATATAAAACAAATATAATTAATAATAACACTAGTAAAAATGAGGAATACTTTTTCGAGACCTCGGCTCGTCCGGACAGAACACACGAATTGATCAGTTTTCAAGTACCCAAAAACATATAAAACGTTACCCCACACTGAATTTTCAAAATTTTGATCCAACAACATGATCTCGACGCGCTACGACTTTTTAACTGTCAAAATCGGGTTTCCCGTACCCAAAAACATATACTACAACGATACTCCACACTGTATTTTCAAAATTTAGACCCAAAAACGTGACCCCGACGTGCTACGACTTTTTAACTGTCAAAATCGGTTTTCCCGTACCCAAAATCATATAAAACGATACCACACACTGTATTTTCAAAATTTAACGCAATATTTTCAAAATCTAGACACAAAAACGTGACACCGACGCGCTATGACTCACGGTAGAAAGCCCAAAAGCTTTTCAACTCTTTGCAATAAAATTACGAAGATTTTGTGTTCTACGAAGCCTGTGAGTGTGATATGTGTTTACAGGAAACAGACACACAAAAAATTACCTCAAAATCTACTGCCAGCCTAAGTAATATTTAACATTGACTTCTCTATACTTTCTGGAATTTAAATATTGGTACTAAACAAATAAAATTACTAAAAAAAAAATAGATGGAAATTTTCTAGTCCTATTTATATAGATGCATTTTCTTGTTTGGATCAGTAGAATAAGCGTACTAAAAAATGTTGTGCAGTTTGAATCATAATATTGTAAAACATTATTTACGATACAAACTGCTTGCATACATTTTAAATAAGGTTTATACGCTTTTATAATCTTGTAATCTCAGTGTATTACGCGTAAAACTTCTTTAACCAACGGTAAAATTTTTTATACAAAGATTATCTCCAAACATTTACATGGCCAGATCAGTTTTTAAACACACTTGTGTGACTTTATACACATTCCTGTGCGGACTCTCATCAAGCTAAAGAATTCCTAAAACGGTTGGAATCCCTATTTTCATAAGAACAGTCGGAATTGCATTTGCTTTGTGTGAGAAGAGTTGTGGGACTTGAAACAGTTTAAAAATTCTAAACATGCATGGAAAACATAGATGTTGATTTGAAAATGCTGTTTGTGTTAAAAATTGTTTTCTTAGAATAATTGTTTTGTAAAGAGGTCAATCAGTTGAGATTCTATGAAGTAAATATTATGGAGTTTAAATATATTACCTTCTAAATTAATTTAGTGAAATTTAATGAAAATAATGATAAATTTTTGATAGAAATTTAACTTATTGTCGAAAATAAATAGCTTTTTCTGATTACGTTTATTTGTAGTTGTAACGTTACTGGAGGGTTTCCATACTTTGAGTTAGCTCGTGCGAATAATGTGTAAAAATAAAACCATACTTTGATGTAATGACATTGGAAGTCGTGAAGTTATTATACAAGCTCGGGAATTGTATCCGTCATATTTTCATTTAATATCGTTACGGTCTGTTATCCTCGCCTTCTGTCAAGTAGTGACAGGTGTTAAGTTATGACGGTGAACATGCTTGTGTGACAATTTATATTATCAAACCATTCACATGAAACTGTCAAGAGCGAAGCGAGTCAGCATGCTTTAATGTGCTCAGATTGAACGCTATTCATTAGGGTAAATTTGTATAATTGATTATAGTGTTGAAAGCTCCACTTTCCACTCATATTTACTCTCGTCCTAAATCCAAATTATAAATTTTGTGCTCATTATGCCTTATAGGGGCTATGCACTCGCATAGAAAGCTGCCAACCTACTCTTTCCCATTAGAACAAAACTGAGCCTTTTTCTTCTACCAGCATCATTTTCTGAAGGGATTTATTTTATCGGGCCGTGTGCAGTCAGCAGGCTTATCGTCAGCTGTGCTAAATCACGAGTCTTCTTCAATTAAAAGCGTAATTTTAGATTTTTATAAAAGGGGATCCCCATCAAAGGCTACATATGTACCGGCATTAGAGTACACAGCTCAGCTGATTATAGTATTAACACTAAACATTTTTAATCAGCTGAGCTGTGTGATTTAAATATACAATATTGCGAATAAATTTTTTTTGAATCTTTATAAACGAGGTATGTAAATAAAGTAATGATACTATTTTTTTGGCAGACAAAATGGCAACACTGTAAAGTTACCAAAAAAAAAAAAAAAAAAAAAAAAAAAAACGTATGGCTAGATGAAAAGGTGATTTATGTTAGCTAGCAATATTTGTTAGTAGTGTATTGTTTCTACGTGATACGTAAATAAACCTTTCGTAAAACGAGTTTTTGTTGTGAGTTACAAAAGTGAGTGGTACTAATTATGAGCAACGTTGTGCAATCAAGTATTATGTCAAACTCGGTGAGAATGCTAGTGAAACTTTTTCAAAGTTTAAAAGGAAGAATAGTGGACGCTCTGTTACGAGTATATGTTTTTAGGTGGTTAAAGCATTTTTAGATGGCCGGGAATCGGTTGCCGATGATCCACGCTCTGAAAGACCGTTAACGTCAAAATGATGACAATGTTGAGCGAACTCAATGTTGGGCGAGACCTGGTGTGGTTCCGCCGGCGTTTAATAGTAAGAAAAAATGATTTTAAACCACAAAACAGTCAATAAAATTTTGACAAACGAATTCAACATGAAAACAGTGTGTGGAAAATTGGTGGCAAGAAACCTTATTGTTGAAACAAAACAGGGTTAAAGTGTGCCGCGATCTTGTAATGCAAATTGAAAATGATACTGATAAACAAATATATATATATATATATATATTTCTATAGATGAATTTTAGATATTAGACTACGACCCAGAAATAAATTGCAGATGAAGGAGGGGCCCACTTCAAATTCACCACGTCCCACAAAAAGAAAAAATGAGCAGACCAAAAATTAAAACCATACTAATGTTTTTTTCTTCGGTAGTAATGACATGATCCATAAGCAGTCTTTCCCTACTAACAGGACTATAAACAAACTTGTTTAACGAGAAATTCTTGAAAACCAGCGGAAAAGAGTTGCCCGCGTGAGACCAGTCATCAAAGAAAACTGGATGGTCCATGACAATGCACCTTGTCACACTGCACTCTCAATTAATACATTTTTAGAAAAGATAAATATTTTTGTAGTTCTTCAACCACCTAATTCACCTGTCACGATTCCCTGTGACTTTTTCCTGATCCCAAATTCAAAAAGAAATTTCAACGGACACCATTGTGGAACAGTAGAAAACACACTTTTAAATGTAACCGACCAGCTACAGGATATTCCGGTTTCTGAGTTCCAACGCAGCTATGATGAGTGGGAAAACAGTTTGAAGCGTTGCGACGCTTCCCAAAGGAACTAATTCGATGGTGATGGAGTCAATGTATAATTTGATTTCAAATAAAAAGTATTTCTGAACCAGTCTCATTACTTTATTTACACACATCTTAGGCCTAAACATTTTTTCATTATTTTTGACCTACTTGAAGACATTCACTTAAATTGATAAACAGGGCCGTTTCATAACTTTCTATTAATACATTTAGGCCAAACACACAGAAACATTATTACATCATCATAGAATAATTATTAAAATGTCCTAAACTCACTAGTTTTTTACATAACAGTTATTTTCTTTTTTCTTAAAAAAAGGTTGATATAATAAGTTGAAATATTGCTTAGATTTTATAACGTAATAAGCAAACTATAAACAAATTATAAACTAGAGAAAAGATGGAACACTTTTTCGAGACTTCGGCTCGTTTGGACAGAACACACGAATGGAGAACAATATAATATTATAATAATACCCCACACTGAATTTTCAAAATTTTCCAAAAACGTGATCCCGACGCGCTACGACTTTCTAACTGTCAAACTCGATTTTCCCTTTCCCAAAAACATATAAAATGTTACCCCACACAAAATTTTCAAAATTTTGACAAAATATTTAAAACATTTTGATCCAAAACCGTGACCCCGATTCATGCTAGTGAGCTCAAAAGCTTTTCAACTCTCCGGAATAAAATTACGAAGATTTTGTTACTACCAGAAATTTTCTACGCCGTCTGTGAGTGCTTATATCGTATTTACAGGAAAACAGACACACACAAAATTATCGAATGATTTCAATACCTACATTCTAATGCGAGCCGAAGTAATATCCAAACCAACAAATTAAAACTGGTGGCCGTTTGAAATGTTTCATTTTGAGTATCTCGAAAACAATTAACTTAACGAAATACTTACAAGAGACAAAAAAACGTATTTTGATTTCAAATAAATTTTTATTGTTTTTTCTTTTGTTAAATAATGAATAACCAAATTCTCTAAAAAATACAGAAAACATTATTTTTTGGTTCTTGGCTAAAAATCATGTTTACCTACAACCAATAAAATCTCTTGTCATTTTAAGAACGCCATAACAGTACAACAAATGCCTTTCTAATTTTGGTTTAATTGATAATAAAGTATATTTCAACAGAAAAAGCGTGTGAATACATAAGCAATGAGTGCACAGTTTTAAGATAATCTTACTTATCAGTTCAAATTATAAATGTTTGTTTAAAATACTAATATGCCACCAGATGGCGTTACACGAGACAGCTGATTGAACTGATAGTGCGCAAGAAAAAGCTACTGTACTCTCTAAAAACCAATATTAAGTTATAATATTAGTCCGAACAAAATAATGATATCTTCATGTTTGTTATGTATATATTGTGGTTAGCTAATTTTTTGTTAGTTTATGTTTCATTTACTTTAATAGGCTGCATTAATTAAGTTTATCATGTTTTTAGAATCAAGCCTATTTTACATTTTTACTTTCTCCCCCTATAACATAGTATATGGAGAAAGTATTGTATTCGTCAAAATTTTCGAGTATGAGTCTTTTGTGGAAATATCCGTTTTGGGTCCCCCTGAACCTAAAAAAGTGCTTTTCGGCGTGATGTGTGTGTGTGTGTGTGTGTGTGTGTGTGTGTGTGTGTGTGTGGGGGGGGGTGTGTCTGTATGTATGTGTGGATGTTATCAGACCTAGAGCCTAAACCAGTCGTCCAATTTTGATGAAATTTGGTATGGAGGTACTAATCCACGGTAAAAATTTTAATCAAAATCGTTCGAGTCGTTTTTGAAAAAAGTTGGTTTTCCGTTATTTTATGGATTTTTATGGGAAAATTACTCTTAAAAATCAAAAATTTACAAAAATGAAAAAAAACGCCTGGAGATACCGTGCATATCTCTTAACAAAATTATAAGCTATCATTCAAAAAACAATAATACGAAATTTATGTTTCTTTCATTCACTTTTGGCTTCATGAAATAATATTTTTTTATTAATTTCCTATAATGAGGGAGAAAGTATTGTAAGGTTTTGTAAATGGGCAACTCTATCATGTAAGTTTTGAATAGTAATATTTTAAAGTTTTGGATAGTAATATTTTAAAGTTTTGGATATTAATATTTTAAAGTTTTGGGGGCTCCACCCGATCCTTCTTACGGATCAAATTTTAGCTTGGCATTTGACGTACTCTAAAGAACTGGGTAGAAATAAGTACAGAGACCTTTTCACAAAATTATTAAATATATTTTGAAATATCTGAAAATAATTCCTACAGTGATTATTTTTCACAAAATAGTTAAATACATGTAAATCTGATACCATTAATGTTTTCTCAATTTATATTTTCGAAAGTAATAAAGTGAAAGTTTACATTCGTCTAAGGAGGGCGGTGCTAGTCATTTAATTTCCCGCTCTCCTAACATTTAAATCTATATGTCTTATTTTAATGATTGAATCTGAAAATTACTTCTAATTACTAGTACATAATAAAATCTGATACTACAAAATGTATTATATTATTTATACATCTTAATATTATTAATGATATTAGGTTGGTTCGGTGACTGGTCTCGATTACTTATGAGGTGTCTCAGAACCCTCTTTTCAGTTAATCCTAATGAATCAGTCCCAACACAATTATTTATTACAAATGATTATTTATTTTATTTTTAATTTATTTTAATGTCACTTATGATATAATCCTCTAGATATGATTTCGTTTGTTATTTAATTTTAACCCTCGAGATCTGTCTTTACAATGAAATGAAATATTAATGCTACTTACATAATTTTTGTTCCCACTCTCACACACTTTGCACTTTTATTTGATTTTTATAAACTCCCTTATTGACTTTTATTAATTTTATGTTACACTTCACTACTGCACTTTATTCCTTGGTTTTGATGGTTCCTGGATCCATTTGAGGTATCTAACTTGATTGAAAACTTTGTTTAATGATTTTATATTTTAGTTTGAAAATGTATCTTTTGTTACTGATAATGAAGTTACTTTATTAAATGACTAGCTGACACGTACGGCGTTGCCCGTGGTGGTTAGTATTTTCAGTCTTTTTAACGTAATTGTAATCTTTTGAAGTGTTCAGTTATATATATTTGGCTTATATATATATAGATCTTAAATAATAAAAGCACTATTGTCATAATAATAAAAGATCTGAAATTATGATTTTAGTAACTTTGATCCCCCCAAACCCCTCCTGAAATTTCGAAATTTTTCATACCCTTTCTTAGAGAGCGCCTAAGGCCCTAGAGGAAGCTACATACCAAATTTCATTCCAATCCGTTCGGGCGTAATTTGAGGATGATCAAAAACGTAAGGAAAATTGCAAAAACGCCTATTTCTGGCGTAATTTTGGGAGAATCTCAAAAAAAATTTAAAAGACTACTTTTAGGCCTTAAACGAACCTAAGTACCAAATTTCAACATTTTCTGCCAATTAGTTCTCGAAAAAGCTCAGTAAACGCAAAAAATCGCTAGAAAAACGCGAATATTGGGCGTATCTTTGGGATGTTTTCAAAATCCGTTCTTAGTGCGCGTCTAAAGGTCCAACTGAACATGCATGCCAAATTTGAACACATTTGGTTCAGTAGATTTTTAGTTCTGCTGATGAATGAATGAGTGCCATTTCGCTTTTATATAGATAGATTAATGTAAAAATAAAACTGATGCATCTCGAAAGGTTTGGTCTAGGTGTTAATTGATTGAATTTTAGGTGATGACAGACCTTACAGTATGTGTCAGTTTCCTGATACCGTTTATTACATATTATGTATAATTATATAAGTGTTTTGTAGATAGAGAGATCATACTCCGCCACTGAACACATTTTTACATAGCAGGAGAGTATTTCTTATAAAGGGGTTTCAATATGTTGTAAAATGTCAACACCAGCATGTTACAGATTGGGTTTATGGAGAACACTAAGGAGAACTGATTCTCTGACGTTGTTTTTACCCTTCGTCACTATCAAGTTGTAGTTTCTTCTCTATTTATTTGTTTTGTGGTTTTGAAATACTAGAGAGCACTATTATTTAGATGCAACTCTTAGTTATGAACTATTTTTTAAGGAAGACAGTAAAGATAATTGCTAACAATTCCATTTAAAGGAGTCCAATTAAATTGTTCCCACTTTAAATTGCAACCATTTTAAGCACTAGCCTACATGTTAAAATATAGGATTTCGAAATTGTGTATTCTTGCTTAACTTCACACTGTAGAGTTAGTTACTGTACTTCATTAATAAAATTATCTAATTAAAAATAATAAAACAGCAAAATAAAAAAATTAATGTTTTTTAAGTTTTCATAACTTTATTTTTGACGGTCATTGTTTATCTATACTTAATAAAAGCCAAATACCACTCATTGTTTGGCTGATAATAAGTTTCTCAAAATCCATACCACATAGGAACTTGAAATTTGGTAAACATATTGCTCATTGGCCCTAGAGGCGCACTAAGAAAGGATTTTAAAATATTTGAACTGTAAGGGTTGAAACAACCCCTAAAACAATATATATTGTTTGTTATATATCTCAAAAACCTTATCTCATAGGAACGTGAAATGTGGTACACGTATTTGTCACAGGGAAGAGGCGCATTAAGAAAGGATTTTTACATATTTGGCCTGTAAGGGTTGAAACAACCCCTAAAACAATAAATAATATTTGTTATATAGCTCAAAAACCTTACCTCCTAGGAACATGAAATTCTGTATACGAATTGTAATAGGGTCAAGAGGCGCAATAAAAAAGGGTTTTTAAATATTTGGCCTGTAAGGGTTGAAACAACCCCTAAGACAATAAATATTGTTTGTTATATATCTCAAAAACCCTATCTCCTAGGAACATGAAATTTGGTACACATATTTTTCATAGGAACTAAAGGCCCACTAAGTAAGCATTTAAAAATATTTGGCCTTTAAGGGTTGAATTAAAGTACAATAATTTTAAATACTTTTAGAGATACTGGAACCGAATGTTAAAACAATCTTTTTCGGGAAATCGAGTAAAAAGTGAAACCTTAAACAAAGATCGTAGGTTAGGAAAAAACAAACTGGTTTTATTACTCCTAAAATACATCTGGCTACTTGCTTTTGTATATCTGTTACAACTAAAACTACGTTTAGAAAATAATTCTCCTATTTTAAAAGACAGCTCCGTACAAAATAGTAGACAAAGCTTTGTTTGGTCATAATTTTCACAAATTTTTTCCTGGAAAAGCGTGGGAAGATTTTGTTATTATTTAAACGGGCAAAGCCGGAATTACGAAAGTAATTAAACTTGAAACTATCATTAATCCAGCAATCCAGCTGAATTTATACGGTGTAATCAATCGCAAACAGCAAAAGCAATAGAGTGTATTGGGAGATAAAATACAAAAACAAATCATTTTATAACAATAACCGTAAAAGCTAACAATTTCAAAGAATTTATTGGTTCGGCACGGAATCTATAAAACTGTCTGGGACATGATATAAATCAATGATATTGTATTGAAATTTGTGTTGAGGGTTTCCCGTAAGCTGAAATCCCGGGGAAATTACCTGCCCCTCTCCCTCTCATCCCTACAACGTATCCTGTGCTTCGTCGCGTTTTAATCCCGTCAGCCCGTATTCTTCATGCTATCCAAATAATGGGTTTCTTGCACGACAGGACGTAATGTATTTTTATAGGGGTTGTTGTCATCATATGTGTATGCGTTCACCATTATTATATTCGTTTAAAAATATATTTTGAGATTTTTATGTTTTGGATATTTTAGTTATACATATTTAAATTAAACTAGATAAAGGTCTGTAGCAATCTTAATGTTAATGTTAAAACATTAACCTCCATCAAAAAAGTCAAGTCAAATTAATATAAAAATATAATTTGAATAAAAGAATAATTCATTAAAAATATAATTTGATTTATACAAACCACTGTCTCGACGTCTTTACTTTAAACCAATAACTATGTCTGAAGATGCGTAATTGTAATTGTATTGACAAACTTTGACGACCACGCTAAACACGCCGTCAAATATAATCCAAATTGTAGGCCTAATTTAATCTAAGTGTGCTTCGGCTGGACCGGCAACAGCCGTGGTCACGCGGGACAGAACTGAGCCTTTTTCAATAAACGTTTCTTACTAAGCATACACAAATTGCAATTATTTTCCTGATTAAAATAGTACTGAGTAAATTATTTTGTTACATGTTATATTAATAGTATTAAACTGTTATAAAATATTTAAATTGTCTAAAATCTTTCTATATTTTTGCTGCGGACAAAACTTAAAATTGGCAGTTGAATTTGATTTGCAGTTAATTTCAAACAAATTATTAATAACAATATCTTTTTATAAAATAAATAAAAATCATCGCCAAGCATGAACAATGCAAAGTAGAAATGATCTACTACAGCATGTTGATAGCTCACAGCAGTCGGTTAAATATGCTCTCCTTTGACTGTTTTATATTTCTTTTCATTGCTAACATATTTTTCTCTTACTTTTTTTGTTTATTCTTGGATGTATATTGTATATCCAGTTTTACATAAAAAACAAACGTTTTATGTTTACTCTTTCAATCACTGCTTAGGTCGATCACTGCTCAATCATTTTGAACAAAGCTTATATTACCCGGCCTAAATTAAACAAACTAAATTAGTAAAGGCTACTTATACTAAACATATGTAAAAGAAATAAATTATAGTATGAACAAAGAAAAGTAGTTCATTTTGTAACTACTCGTTTTTGGTATCAAATATTAAATGGAGCATTGTATTTCACTTCAACACCTTAGCTTTAATGTTAAAATTAATTTTACAACTTAATTTAACAAATGTTTTAAATATGCGAGTGAGGAAGGAATAATATGTTCATGATGGCTTCCTTAGTAACACAAGACCATTTGTAAACGTACTCTACAGTATTCCATTACATAATTATTAATCATTAAAAAGAGACAAAGTTTGTTTGATTTTTCGTTTTTATTACTTCTCTAAACCCACTACTAATGATTGTCGATTTAAGGAGAGTTTTCAAGTTCCTTGATGCAATTTCACTAAGTAAATTTACCTAAAGATAAGACCTTAAATGCAAATAAAAAAAATACATATAAGAAGTTTTACGAAAATGTTTACAGCTATTTACATTACAAAGTCCAAATTGATAATTAATTATTGCTCCAGTTGGTGGTTTAATATATTTTAAACATAAAACTTTGTGGATTCAATACGTAAAATTATGTTTATTTTAAATGTAAGGCTAAGTAAAACGCATTTGAGTAGTTAGTTTCTATATAATATACTTAGGGTACTCTCAATTTTTCTTCTACTTTTGTTTTTAACGATAGCCTGTGCCTAAAAATATCCTTAAAAGATAGGTGTTGTATTTACATCCCGGAAGAGCATGTGAAGCGAGCAAACGAATCGGTTTGGATACCTGATTCCAACTGAAACTATTTCACAACTAAATAATATCGGAAACATATTGTTTTTATAACTGTAGTGCTTTAAAAGGCAGATGTCTCTGGGCGAAGAAATTTATTTTTAAAAACAGGTCGAATGTTACATCAATTAAATTTACTTGCAAAAGTTTCGAAGAATTTTTGACACCTCACTTCAAAATGGCGGCCATGAAAGTAAAAATTCACTTTTTGTAATTTTATCTATAATCATCAAATAATATACTATTAGAAAAACAAATGAAAAAGTGCCCAAAATACACATAGTTTAAATACATTTTATATCTCATTAGCAACGTTTGATAAAAAATATTGGTGCCTTTAACATTTGTCTATTTGCATTTTACCTCTTTTTTTTTATAAAATACGAAAATCTTCCGGAAAATTTCTCATTAATAGTGCTATTTTAAAAACTTAACGACACGACGCTCGTTTTTGTACAATTTCTGCAAAAATTCTAAATTTCATTTATACAAAAAAAGATCTTACTTTGTATGTCAAAAGTTATTTGCACAAGGTTTGTGTGGGGTCGTTAGCTCAAATATTTGAGTCAAACATTTTTGATAATTCTTGAAAAAAGATTGGGTTCAGTTTTCCTAGGTTAAAAAAAATCATTGTTCAAGATCGTTTAGCAGAATAAACAAATATTGGGCACAAATTTTTCCGCTAACAGATCTTCATTTATAGACATTTATTTGGATTACATTTTGTAATTTTCCATTTGAGAAAAACTGCTTATTTGTAACACTGTAAAACTTGGGTACGAAATTTAAGCTTTAAGTTTTTATTGCAAAATGTAAATAGAGATTGACTTTTTCTGTTGCAGAAGTGTGTGATGTGTTAGGGCCCGTAGTGAAGAATTATATTCAAGACAGTGTCGCATCTTTAGAAGTGTAACTAATGTCCTGCCTTACAACAAATTGAAAAGTCCGACCTTTGAAATGGAACACATTTATCAATAACAGCAAGGAATGGGTGAGTACATTTACATCAAATTGTTTATTTATATCGTAAAACCTAGTAATTTTAGTTTATCAAGGACGATGAGAGTGTGTTATCAGATGGAATAAGGTGATCCGCAAGGAAGTGTATTATGAGCAGTTTTATATTTAATAACTTTTGTGAGAATATCGGTTATTTAAGTTTTTATAACGCAGAGTTATTATTTTGCGTTAATGTTAGCAATCTTAAAATACCCTACATCTGGTCCATGTATCTGGTGTGATTTTTGATCCGAGATTCACATTCATTAGAAGGATTCATCAAACGGATCCGATCAGATCCGCTCCGAACAAATTATTTATTGAGGGGGTACACGACAGTTACTGCTTCGATTCACCCCAATCGTATTATACTGTGCTTCCGTCAACACACTAGTTGGCGTTTATTATTAGTGAATGTCCGTTGAAAAAATAGGACATTGCAAACGAAACGATAGCTTACAGTTATTTTTTTAAACATTTTTGTACTAGCAGGATAAGTGCTTTGTCATCCATTGTCAACACACATAAAAAACAAAACACCTATCGCATGTGCAACTCTGGAGGCACTTAGATTTTCGGGGAACATACGAGCTAAGCCGAAGATGCCATACGCACGTAATGCCAACGGTTAGTTTATCTAGTTTACAACTTTATCCGTGCCTATTCCAGATTGTGTGGATTATTCCATTTGAATAAAATGCATACGTATTCTTACGGAACGAATTAGATTGGTACAGCTTTAGCTTTAGGAGGCTGATTTTTTCCTGTATTTTTGAGTGTCCAGAATTCCTTTCTGGCACACAAGGATCACACATCAATTTTCAGTTCTGATTATTTCGCCCATTTTATTAAATTTATATTAAAGTTATATAGCGTGGACTAAGTTGTAGTTACCGAACTGCATACGTGTTTAAATTAATCTGGATATTTACAAAATGCACAATGTCACCTATATTATAACATTTCAATCATCTTACAAATTTGACGACTTTCCCTTATCTTTTTGTTAAATCTGAACAAAGCTTCCCCAAATAGTAAAGTAATATCTGTGCAACGTGACGTGGAGATCAATTCGCGGGGGATATGATTTGAAACACTGAAGAGAGTAAGGGCTGGGGAAGAAGTAAGCGATTCTTGAATGCTAACTAGATCCTTGGGGATTTTATTTCCGGGATATTAAACCCCTTAGGTTACGTACTGTTGGGGATGTAAAATTTGGGTAGTAAAGAGACACGAATTGAAATGAAATATATGTTACTTCATGTACATTTTAGTTATAAATCCCACCCTCTTATAGGGTTATAAAAACCGAATTATAAAAAATGGTTTTTATATCACTTAAGATTAACATTACACAATTTTACTTTTTTTATCGTGTAGAAATAAGTTAAATTTATATTTATTGTGTAGGGGTAGCAACCCCTTAGATTGTAGTAATTGTAATGTCTAAACACTCCTGCCATTAATATGGATAAACTGTGAAATTTTTAGTGAAATCGGTCGAATAGTTTTTGAGTCTATAGAAGATAAAGAAACAAACATTCATTTTTATACATAGAGATAATCAAGTTTTACTTATCTTATTGACATAAAAAATATAATAATTATATCACACTTGATGTAATTTGTGGAAGCTTTTTATAACAAAAGACCAGACTATGCATTTAACACTATACTCTTATTTTGATCATAACACAGAAATTAAATGTGAGTTATGAACAAATGGCTGTAACTAAAATTGCACGCAATAACCAATTAAGTACATAGATACATATCCAACTCAAAGTCAAAATTGAGACGTCATAAAACTTCATTAAATTAATTCAACAATTTATTTGGAAAAAATATAATTAATGAAGCACATTTTTTGGCAATTGATTGCAGTTTGGTGTAGAATTAAAAATTGGTCAGATATTAATGTATTCCTTAAAACTTATTAAGTGTATTGAATGTGGATCAGCTGACTGATCAGCTGATTGAATGTGTGCTGAAAATATGCATGTGTTTATTTTCATTTAACCAGTAATCACAAATTAAATGTAAGCCGAAACTGTTCTACTTACCCGAGGCGCGAGTATTTTAACCAAATATACTGAATGTAGAATTAGATGTAGTAATTATATCAACAACAAGACTCAAATGCAATCATGATTTCCTCGCTCACTAAATACCGAATTAACTGTTGGTCTTGCTTGCCTTAGCTCTCCTTCTAGCCTCACTTTGTCCGATTACCTTTATCCTTACCTTGTAGGTAGCTAGGGTAGCTACGTAGTAAATAGCTTGTTATAATCAAGGTACAAGTTGTCTTATCAGAAGAATGTTATCCTATATAAGACTTTAATTCATTAAATTCATGTACATCAAGGCCATCTTCCTAGTAAAAAAAGTTAACTTCAAGATGGCGAACTGAATTTTAAAATCCATCACAAAACACAATGTTACATTTCTCTTAATATGTTCTTTACTTAAAAAATAGTGTTTAGTTTTCGCCAACAATGTACATTATTAGAGAATTTCCATAGGAAAGATGAACTATTGCCCCTTATGTGCAACGATAATGGTACCCAGATCACGTTTTGGGGGTGTAATTAAAAATTAAATAAATGTAGGCCTATGTATATATGTGTTCACACTCTAGCGGCCGCATTTTAAGTCCGATTCTGTCCAAATTTGCTACTCATATTGGTTGTCTACGTCCCGTCGCTTGGACTAGTTCGTTTGCCAAAAAAATCCAACAACTGGAAGCACGTTTTTTGACCGAAAGTAACAATTTTTTTAGATTTTTTCTACAAGAATGAAACTTTTTTTAGAGTTTTATCTAAAAAAAATTAATTTAATGTAGGATATTATTCTGCACATTTTGTCTTTTACGCGATATTACGCTCGCTTGATTCCCCCAAAATCAATCAAAACGTAAAATACCATAAAATTACCCGGTTCTAATCCACGTGGGGGATTTTACCGTGGGGGCATCTTCTGATTGGAGGAAGACGGCAAAGTTTGTACACTGCGATCGAAGCGAAGCGACCCAAGGTCGAGGTGTAAACTCGCAAAGCGAGTGGAACGAAGTAGCGCGTGTGTCGAAGCTGGAGGCCTAGGTGCAAACAAATTCTATTATTATATTTCGTACACCTAGGCAGCTATTCAGCACCGTCGTGAGTAGACCGATTTCCGAAATTGTTGGTTGAAACCCTAAAACATAGGTCTTTAAACATAATTTTGGAAATTTGATCAACTCACACCACGGTTCAGCTGCGTGGTCGAATTATTATATCTTTTATTTGATCACTAAGAAGTCTCAATATGAAAATCAGACTGACAAATCATTATCTAGTTGACAACATGTTTATTCAGCAGATGTTGATCTGGAGTTAATGAAACATTTTGATTGCTACTCTTTAATCATCCGGTTTGAATAAACAGGGAACCTCGTGGCATTATAAGGCGAATTTGCTCTGTATGTTCCTTACAAACAAGGTGAAACAATTTCATCTGTTATCAGAGATGAAGATCAATGTACTTGAAAGCATCTGTGAACCGAGTAGCTACACTCTACACTGATATTATTTGATCAGAATACAAAATAATTTATAATTTGTTTCTGTAATAAATAACAGGGATAATTTATACGTTCCTGATTAAAATTTAATTTGAGTACAAATAAACACAATTAATTATTAATTACGAGAGGTTATAGCCATTTAGTGGTAGCTACAATGGTTAAACACTAATATATAAACATCTAGCCGAGATTATAATTTAAGCAAAAATTCAGGAGTATGTTTTTTAGTACTACAAAATCCTTGGTTCCTAATTTTGGAAAACATTGGTCAAGGAATTGCTTTAATACTATTTGAAAAAAACAATATTTTGTCTATTTAAAATATACAGCTCAGCTGATGAAAGTGTCTGTACAATAACCAGTGTTTTCTCTTTCAACTGTTATTAAAAAGCTGAGGAAAAATTGTGCAATTTTTCTGACCAAAAGTCAAAATTGCTAATTTCAATAGCCGCACCACCACTAATGTCGCAAATAATTGTCTCTAGTATCTGGCACTACAATTTCCATGTCGGAACTATAACGTCGATGGAGCAAACATATATTTAGCACAGTTTAGTTTAAGTTAGTCTATTCATTCAGTGGTTTATTTTTCATTAGTTTCTTATTTACTCTGTTAATTGACCGAGCGTACGCGAGATCTCCGTTTTAACTCAACCGTTCGGCATTTCGTCTGTGTGTCTGTCTCACGATTACGGCCAAACGCCTTGACCGATTTTGATGATTTTTTGCATAAATGTTCCTTATTCCTAGGCCGAGCCATGTATATATACGGTTTTTTTTCCATTTTTCATTTTTAACCCCTTAAATAAAATAAAAATTGCGGCCGGACCGTTTCTCTCAGTGTAACCTTTTTTCCAAAGCCAGTTTGTGGCTTAACCGTAAGTCGAATTTAAAAACTAATAACATTTTGCTAAAGCAAATAAAATTTTAAACGAAATTGTATCCTTGATTTTTTCCGTATCTCTAACGGTAAGCTCACAAAATGGCCGTAAACTTCGAATTTGTTAAAAATCGTCCAAGTTTTTGTATTTCAACCATGTTTTTATTCGTTTATGTGTTCAACCAATTCAAAAGTGTTCCATAGATTTTTTGTAGATAAAGGTTTAAAGAATTCATATATGCCGGTAAAAAAATTATTGAAGTAAAATTAAGAAAGTTATTAGCTCAAGAAACAATCACGTTCAGTAACGAAAGGAAAATGTTTAACTTTAGGCCTACATAAAAAGTAGTAAAAATGATTGTAATTTTTTTCATAAATGTAAAAAAGTTTCGTAATTTAGTTCTAAATAGAATTGTATAAAAATATTTATCAATTTCAAATTTCTTATTTTGAAAACACCAGTTTTTATGTCTACTACAAGACTGCTAACAAAACTAGGCCTGTTTTGAATAGTAATTTAGGAATATATCATTTTCCCAAAAATTACATATTATTATAAGAAAGTGTAGAGGATAAATCAAAGAATTGAACTTTATACCTGTAAATTATCATTGTAAATTTCATAAAAGTATTTGACTTAGCTTTACTTGAATTACAAAATGAGATGAAACAAATGAAACCCCGCGGCGATAAAGGACATACAAAAAATGACCGTAGGACACCGTGGGAAGTGTTGGTACATGGGTTGAGATCACTATCACGACGTTTTAACATCGTTTGTTTTCATTATTTCTAATATTGGAATATGATATGGAATTTAAGTTAACTTATGATACATTGTTAAGTTTGAGTTATTGAAGTATGTAAATATTTAATTGTATGTTGTCCCTCTATAACGCGATGTTTTTAGCTATCTTACGCATTATTAACCTAAATAAAACACAATGCCTCTAAAAGAAAATCTTTAGCAGTTAAAGCTCAAGAAAAGAAATAAAAACGAGAACTAGAAATCCCGGAATCGCGGGAATTGTAAATAATGTTTCACTGGCTAAACCTTGTGCTTACTTCCTTACTGGCACACTATTTTTAGCCTAAGCTCAAAACCAAATTTGTTATTTCAACGAGCGAGGTCTACTGTTCACAGAACTACTAGTATTGAATAGGTTAAATAATGACTGAAGTTAATGAACTATTAATTTGTTAGTTATTATTATTTATAGTCAGTTGTTATTATTTAATGGAAGAAAGCCAGCAATGGCCATGGAAAGCAGGGTTGTCGCATTCGATGATTATAGTCGAAAGTTAGTGCCGCATGTGACATCAACGCATAGAGATAACAGAGGTTAGGGTTTAGTGGTTAAAAGCCTAATGAACTGGGAGTCCCACACACTGGGAGACTTGTCTGCTGATGGTTCCTAATGCATTAAACCTTCAGAATATATATTTTTTAAATAACTTGCTGTTGGGTAAGTAACAAAATATATCCTATGTTTACGAAAAACACTGCTTATTTTTTAAAGGCGAAAAGGAAAATCGAACTATTATGGCCTGAAATCAAATTTGTTCTAACTATACAAACATCCCAATCTTCACTCCGATTTGAAAAAGGAACCTGGGCTTTGGAGTTAAGTGCGCTACCCCTCTGCGGCAAAGCTACCGAAATACTAATAATTGCTTTGAAATGGATGTCATTGTAATTTCAAGTGTTACTTTTAACAGTTTTAAAGCCCATATGGAAACGTTCTGGGCTTGTAACTCAGATATCCGCGGTTATATAATATCAGAAACCAATCTCTGCTACTATTAAAATATTTGACACTCTCGAGCGCATACAAAGGAAGCAACGTACTTGAAACTAAAATGAAAACAACAAAAGTCGAGAGGTTCCGTATTCAAAATGTATATGCTATATTATAACCTAAATGCCAAGCTTGATTAAATAATGATCCCACCACCATCCCATCCGAACATTTACAATCAGTTCCGACCCGGTCGTTGACGTGAAATTATGCATTCACATTTTATAATCGATTCCTAAATCAATTGACAAGCTATATAATCATGGTGCACCATTCAAATTTAATGTGAAGTGTAATGTGTATTTGGTTGTAAATGTATGTGTAATTTAATATGTATTAAGAAAACTAGTTGATGACCCAGTGAGGTCGAAACCGTTGTCGTCAATATACAGGACGACTAGATTGCAAATGCAAGGTAATGTTATAATTCTTAAATTTAATATTGTGATCAAGAAGTAGGAATCATAATTAATAATGATATTGATTTAATATAAATTTTGTCTTAACCTCAAACTAATTAAATGGAGGCACATTTAAAGATTGAAGACCTAGATCAATTATGCAATGGTAATAAGGGAATGAGTTTAGTTTTAGGAAAAGTCCTAAAATGACTAACTCATCTGTGGTCGAAAAATTTAACGAAGAACCCACATTTTTTGTACTTTACCAAATGTACGTTGCTTAAGGGCACGTTGCAAATAACTAAACTAAATCACTTGAAGGTTTCGATTGTGAGTGTTACTATAAATTATTCGTTTTTGTATGTAAATAAAACATTCTACTAATGAATGTTAAATTCACAGCTGTGCGAGCGGACGAGTTCGGGTTTTGCATGTAAAGCAAACAGAGGTCTACACTCGTTAATAATAAAACAAAAATTCAGACGATTCGTAAAGTTTCATTCAATACAGCAAAGTTTGTATTTTGGGGAAATTACTGTACTTGAAATGTTGTTTAAATCTTATAGAATGTATTTTGATATTTTTTATTTGTTGCCATGGAAGCTACTAATGATAATGTAATCCTACAAATCCTCCCGTTAATTTCTTTCTGAACTGTTACGAATATTTAGGAAATGATTAGTTTAATTGTAGGTCAAGTATGAAGTAATAGTTAATGAAGCAATGTTTTTATGTAAGATTGTTTGGTCAAAAGTCAGAACATGGAAATAGGAAGTGTAGAAATGCCTGACATCTACTATATAAACTTGATCCTAGAATTTTGGCCAGTCTGGGTGGTCGGTGGACCAGTGTGAAGTGGTCGAGGGGCTAGTGCCGAGAAAGGGATCGGGGTCTCGAACAGATCGCTGCTTATCGACGAGGGTCGAACATTGGACAAGGGGACATCTTTCGGGAATCGGGACACGGAGATAACGTGAGACGCTAATCAAGTTCTACGGGGTTCTGATAATTCTAAGTTTTGATAATTTTTAATTATTCACCAGTGAATGATTTTTTTTGGAAATTGGTTTAGTAATTTTTGAGATCATCCCAAACAAGCCTTTTAAACATTTACAGTTTTAAAAATGCGTATGGATAAGATTTAATCCGGTAAGAAAAGATTATCTGTAGGTAAAAGCAATTATTCTGCTACACGAAGCGATCCCTAGTTTGGAGTTTGGGAACAGATGGTTCCTTCCTGCAATCAATAAGGCTTATCTCGTTCAAAATTTAGTCTATACATAAAACAGAAGTTTGGTTCTGACTAGTGATGACTGTGGCTTCGTTTCGTTGCAAATAGTGGTACAATAACAATATGGATATTATAATAATTCGACCACGCAGCTGGACCGCTGACGTGAGTTGAGCAAATTTCCAAAATTAAGTTTATATGCCTATGTTTTAGGGTTTCAACCAACAATTTGGGAAATAGGTCTACTTACGAACGCGTTGAACAGCTGTCTGTGTGTACGCAATATATTAGTAGAATTTGTTTGCGCCTAGTGGCCTTGCGAGTTTGCATCACTTGGCTTCGAACCGGGTACTTTTATGGTATTTTACGTTTTGGTCGATTTTGGGAGAACCAAGTGAGTTATAAGGTCGCGTAAAAAAAAAATGTCCAGAATAACATCTTGCATTTATATTTTTAGGAAAAATTATAAACAATTTCATTATCGTAGTAAAATTCTCAAAAAATAGTGGCTAACGAACTCATCCGAGCGACATAGACAACCAACATGTGTACCAAATTTGAATTTCATATATATATATATATGAATTTTAATGACACCCCAAAACGTGTTTTGTGGACCATGATGGGTGCTCATTTGCTACTCACGACCTTGGGTCTCACCATAAGGGCTACTGCAATAGCTCATTTTTTCTATGGAAATTCGCTAATAAGGATATTTTTTTATTAATAACTTCAGAATGCAACAGATTTAAAAAAATGTTAAAATACAATACATGTTCATTGGATTCGTCATATTGGTTGGTACTTCGGAATTTCACCTTGTTATGTAGGTGTGTCTCGTGGCAGAGGATTAAAATTGAATGGAGTGAAGTAATTGTTATACATATTTAAAAAAAATATAATATCAACAAATCTTAATTAAAATATACTCATTAGACTATACTTCACTTATCTTGCTTTGTATTATACTAGTAGGTACCCGTAACTTCTCTCTCATATGCGATTCAAATTAATGAAAGGAATTTCGGGTTTATATTGGTAATCTCATAACTGATTTTTTTCAATAAAGTAGCAAATTTTCGATAGCGGTTTAATACATTAAACACCAAGTTTTTAATACGTATTTGTTTTATAAATTCAAATGATTTTATTGAAAGATACCAACAGAATAAAATGTTGCTTAAAATACAATTTACTATAGTCCAAAAATTACTATAGCTAAAATAAAAAATAAAATTGTATTTTAGATGTAAACTACACTTTACAGAAAAACTTGAACAGAAGATACTTTGCTGTTAATGTTGCATGCGGCAACAATCCTCTCGAATTTTACTTTTATTTAAATTGTTCGATTGCTATAAATATCAGCTAACATAGTTCAAGATAATTCAGTTATTTCCTCTCTTTGTCTAGCACATACATTTGTCTTGGAACACATACTGTATTTTCCTGTCTGTCAACACGACAGCTAACACTTTTCCTGTTGATCCTCTTCCCAATGCTCTCCTGTTGATGGTAATATCCCGTCCCTACTTGCAGGATAATATATTTGACGGAGACATCTGTCTATCGATCCGGCGTCTTATTACTGCTCTACATACATCCGCCAAGACTTATTGCAATTTATACTGGTTTTACTTGCCGAAATCTTACAAAGGGAGTTTTTATTAATCCTTCCAGTTTATATTTTCAACTAGTTTTTAAGTTCCACGTTTTGTTTGAAAGTTTACATGTCTGATTTTTAACGAATACATTCAAAGATTTAAATTTCGTCTAAACAATGTACTTTAGTATCCTTTAATAAGTATTTGAAGTTTAAAGTCAGAAACATTTTGGCTTATGTATTTAAACATCTGTCATAAAATGAAGTAATTTAAATGGAATTGGAGAAATATTTATAACTTAATCTCCTAGGCGTAAAAGAATAATCTAAATAAATCTGAACATAATATATTAAATATCTGCGGACTAAAAGACTGCGTCCCACATAGCACTTATTTTTTGTATTTGAAAACTGTAGTAGTACATCGGAAGCTAAATTCCAGGAATTTGACAATATTCCGGTATGTTTTAATCGAGTCAACCTGTCAACTACCTTTTGTTTTAGATCATTTTTGTTTAATTTATCATTCCAAAAACACACCTAACCTTCATAGTATTTCAGGCTTACTCACATTAGTGCGAATGTGTTTTACTGAGCGAGCTGACTCTAGTTTTTAATTTGGTTAAATTTAATCTGAAGCAGCTATTTTCAACACGTATTTGATGATTTTTTTAAATGGTTCTATTTGATATACAAAAGAGTGAATACAAATTAAGATGGATTATTACAAAACTACTATTTTAGGATTACATTGTCAAATACTGGGTGTCAGTATTGAGACTGGAACTGGATTAATAATTTAGAGGATGTAAAGAAACAAAATTATACATCTCATTATCGAGGACAGTAAAAATACTTAACCTTACAGTTAGTGACCGATTATCTCGTTGGAGTCAGTAGTGGCGTACTTACTCCACTTGGAGCCCGGGGCGGATATATTTTCCATGAACGCCAACTACTCCCCATCACCACCACCAACAACAAAAGCTCCATTACCAACACTGCTATTGTTAACTTCTTTTTCTAAGGCTAGCCTTTTTTTGCCTTTCTGATCTTCTTCATGGGTTAGTGATCTATACAGAAGTGCTACAGAAGTTATCTATACTAAGCACAATGCCCCGTTATGAGCGTTGGAATCCCCACCACAGAAGTTAGGAAATATGGTGAAAACAGTTGGGAAATTTTAGATTTTGCTCCCCTCAATTATTTGTTGTACACAGAGAAATATTATTAAATACTAACATACATAAGTTCAATAATAGCAAGTTAACTGATCAAAATACAAATATAATCGATATATATATATAAAAGCGAAATACCACTCACTCACTCATCACGATTTCTCAAAAACTGCCGAACGGATTGAAATGAAATTTGGTATGTAGCTTCCTATAGGTCCATAGTTGTTTCTCTAAGAAAGGGTTTGAAAAAATTCGAAATTTTAGGGGGGTTTGGTGGGATCAAAGTTATTAAATCACGATTTCTTCAAAACTACCGAACGGATTGGAATGAAATTTGATATGTAGCTTCCTCTAGGTCCATAGGTGCTCACTAAGAAAGGGTATGAAAAATTTCAAAATTTTAGGAGGGGTTTGGGGGAATCAAAGTTACTAAAATCATAATTTCAGATCTTTTATTATTATAACAATAGTGCTTTTATTATTTGAGATCTATATATATAAAAGCCAAATACCACTCACTGACTGAACACTTAAAAAGAATACAATTACGTTAAAAAGACTGAAAATACCAACCACCACGGGCAACGCCGTACGGGTCAGCTAGTGTAAGTATAATTACTAAGTAATGTGAGGTAAACAAATTGTATGTTTAAATATGACAAAATAAGAAAACCAACGAAATGAAATTTTATAGTAACAAACAACAGTTTTAATTTTAGTGGAGGAGTCAGATAGTAAATTACCAAAACTCTGGGTTCTATTAATTCAGAATAATATGTAATAGTTGCCTTTTAAAATTGTTTTTTCTTGTTTTTACATTAGAAAATTTTCTAATTAACTCATAACATGTTATTTTCATAGCCAAATTGTGGATAACATTGCTAGTCCATTTAGTCTAAGTTGGCTCCTTGTTGAGAGCAAATAGTTTATTATAATTCTGAGTTTTGAAAAACTTCTTTCACAAGTTGAAACTGAAATGCAAATAATTAAAAACAATTTTATTGCTAAAATAAGTTTATCACAATCTCCCTCTTCATCTCTAAAAGCGCCGAGTCGTAAACAGGGCCTAGTCTTAATTTAATAGTTTTTACGAACAACTATTTTTTTCTCAACTAGGCATTTTGCTGTACTTGGAATTTTTTTATTTACTCTGAGCTTGGCCCTTGCTTAAATTGTAAATTCAAAAAAGTCTTATTTTATTTATGAAAATTTGTAAATAGTATTTTTTTCATGAGGAAGGTTTTAATTTTTACACTGGCGTTGGGAATCTATGGAGCTTCCTTAGTAAGTGGGGCCCGCTTGGGAACGCCATCGGCGACAGAATACATCGTATTAAATATATTGTTTTATTGAAAACAAATAATACTGTAAACTGAACTGCAAAAGGTTTATGTATTTGGAAATTAATGTTGTTTTAAAGATTTAATATGACAAGTGTAAACATAAACTAGTACGAATTTAAAAGCAATACTGATCCTGTTCAAATTAAATGCACCGGTCACTAACTGCGCGGTAGTTTACTGTAACCAGTAATGATGTGTAAATTTGTGTTCTGGTTATTAATCAGGTTCTAATTCATAAGCTTATATTTATATATAAGGTTACTACAAGAGACCGAGTTATTCTAATACATACGCAAATCACATACGAAAGTGTTTTCGGGTATTGACCTAAGAATCTTGATGGAAAGATTACCGTGAATGTTAACATCAAGGTGAGTTCCAAAATGAACGTAAATCCCAATTTATTTGATCTTTGGATTTAGGGTCTAAGTAACTTCAACGGTCCGTTTCATATAATTAATGGAAATTCCGTAGCAAAAACATTACGACAAGCAAGAAATAGAAAGTACGAAACAACAACCTTCAAATACGTATAACCTATTTTATTGGCAAGGAAACCAAACCTATTTTTAATAACGGCAAGGAATTGTTAGAAACTATTAAACATTTTGTAGAAATTATTTTAACTTAGCAAAATTATTATTAATAGTTAGCGAAATATATACTCAGACATGTGCATTATTAAGTTAACCCAAGGGGATGTTATTAAAAAATGTCAAACAAATTTAAGACAATGTTAGGACAAGTATTATAAGTTTAGATAAGTGTCAGTGCTTTAAAAATGAAGTTTTAAATAAGAAGTCATATTGTTATGGGTCATTTTGTCAGAATAAAATATTAATTGAACGTAATATTTACTGTATTGTACTGGGTATTTAAAAAGTAAATGGCAGTTTTTTTCTACAGAAATTTATTTTTAACAATTTTAAACTTTATCTTCATATTTATACTATTTAAAAATTTGTAATTTGACAAAATAGTGCCTTATTTGGCAAGTAACCTAAGTGAAATATAGTTGACAATCTTTCCTGCACGGCGCGTGGCATCGACCAACTTATCTAGACTGACTTCTTGAAAATTTATGACTTCAGTTATTGGTTGTTTTAAGTGGTTTTAAGCGATAAACTCTGTCCTCTATAGCTAGAGCACCAGACGTTTTATAGGGTTCAATCCACTAGATCTAGGAGGCCAAGACCCTGTTTTACAACTACACGGTTCACAACATATTGCGTTAAAAACCTGATTTTAAACGTTTTGGTCTGCAGTTCTGGTATCAGGTTATGACGCATCATATCTGTTTTACTCCATTTTGAATTTCTTCCAAAAATTACGGACCAATTTTTTAAAAATTTTTAAAATTTATTTTGACATACTAGAATATTACAATCTTAAGCTACTGCTTAAATAAGTAATACATGTACAAGAAAGCGAGACACATACATGTATTGAAGCCTAAACACAATCTAGGTTCTAGCTAAGTAAACCTTACTAGGTATCTAAAAATTCAATAATGATATAGATCCTGTGGTTTCAGCCGGCAAAGTCTTCTTATACACAGTTCCGTGTCCAGTAGCTGTAAAGCTTCCACGTTAACATGATTATGGAGTCTCTTCTCATGTCTATTTGGATAATCCGTTATAATGTCTTCTACTGATTTCAGATTTAAGTCCGAATGTAGGTCTTCATTACGCTGATACCATCTTGCGTTGGTCATTGCACGAATTATACTATTTTGGCTTCTTTGTACCAACAGTCGATTAGATTTTTTTGTACATCCCCACAGTTCTACTCCGTATGTCCAAATTGGTCTGATTATTGTTAAATAAAGTAGTCGCTTATTATAAAGGTCCAATTGTGATTTCCTGCCAATTAGCCAGTATATTTGACGTATTTTAAGGCGAATCCTTTCTACTTTTTTATTCACGTGGAGTTTCCATGTAAGGCGTTTATCAAGATGCATTCCTAAACATCTAACCGAATCATGTTGCGGTATTAGCTTGTTATTTATTTAAGGGGAGTCGGTTGACCCTATCTTCGTGCATGTAAAATTAGGCTAGTTCAAGGTACATTTTCTCAAAAACTGTTAAAGATATTGCAATATTTCTTTTTTCCTTTTAAAGGTACACTTTCAGAGCACACTTTAACAAAGGGTTATAAACATATATAAAAAAATAAATATTTTATGAATTTTAGTAGTTTTTAACTAAAATAACTATTTTTTTTTTATAAAAAAGGATTTTTTTTAATGTAGGCTAATCAACCTAAAATATCTTTCTGACTGTTTGTGCACAATTACAATAGGAACAATTTAAAAAAAAATCATAAAGATATCTTTTTTGGTTACTGAGAAAATGTACCTTATATCGAAAAAAATCATTTTTACGGTAATCATTGGTTAAAATCAAACAATGGTGAAAATGTATAAGTGAAACTTACTTAGTACATACTGAATACTTTCAATGATGGCCTAGGCATATTATAACACTATTATAATGACTACAATCAAAAATAATACTTCTAAACAACAATTATGACACAATAAACAGAATCACAATCTCATATAAACACAACACTGGGCACTATCCTCTCAGATTGTTTCTGTTTATTCTACAAAAATGGTTGTGCAATTATCGATATTTTTAGGCTTACCAATGGTTTTACGTTTCTTGAATACATTCAATGATGGCCTAGGCATATTATAACACTATTATAATCACTAAAAGCAAAAATAATACTTCTAAAGAACAATTATGATACAATAAACAGAATCACAATCTCATATAAACACAACACTAGGCACAAAACTCTCAGATTGTTTCTGTTTATGCTACATAATTATTCAGCTGATATACAGTGCTACCAACGTGGCAAATCCAAATACTGTCTACATTTAGAACAATGCAATACTATATAAAACATGTGTTTTTTCTTACTGATCTTAGCCAATTGTCTGTTGTTGTGGAGTTAGTTTGTTGCGGGGTGAGCGCTGTTGACTGCAAAACATAGGCGTACACAATTTAGAAAAACATTCATAAAACCGTTTATACTGAATATATTTTAATGTTTGAGGTGTTAAATTAATCAGGATAAATGTCTGAATTAAATAAAATAATAAAAAAAAAAATCTATTTTTTCACCCATATTGTCAACCGACTCCCCATAAATACATTGCCTAGTATCTACTTGTCGCAATGCATCAGGAACCCGAACTGATGATCCGGTATTTTCGTTAAGGGCTTAAGTCGCTTAAGAAACAATTTCTCCCACAGTTTAGATATCGCGGAAAGGAGTGAAATTGGTCTGTATGATGTCACATTTTCAATAGGTTTGTCTGGTTTGTGCAGCATGATGATTTGCGCAGTTTTGAAACACTCCGGTACATGCTCGAGACGGAAACAAGTATTAAATATGTACGTGACAATTTTTTTGCATTCTTCCACGACAATTCCTTAAGAACTCTCGGTGAGATTCTGTCAAATCCTGCCGCTTTCCTTGCGTTGAAGTTTTTATCAATTTCTTGAGCAACTTCTAGGGGAGTTACAGGCTTAATACAAGAATAATCTCTATACGACTTTGACAATGTGACACTAGAAGCGAGGCTGTAAGGTAGAAACACATTATATAGATGCCGCGGAAACAGCTCGGATTTTTCATTATCACGACACATCCAGTTGCCCGACTCATCTTTGATTGGAGGAATTCTCTTTACAGGCCTCTTAAATTTACTAGTTGCTTTCCGCAAGGAGTAGTCCGATTCTGCATCTTCTGCCAAATTCTCCAAATACTCATCAAAACTCTTCTTCTTAATATCCTTAATCAATCGATTCAACTGGTTGCTGATACGATTAAATTTGTTCTTGTCTTCAGGAAGCCTTGAATGATGCCAGATATGCCGTGCCTTCCTTGTTTCTTTGATCATTTCTCTAATTTTTACTGGACTACATATTTTGTGATTTTTTGTGTTTCTGTCAGCTGGAGTTGAGATGGTTGCTGCCTTGGATACTATTTCAATAAAGTTTTGTGCTTGATCATTAAGGTCTTTGATAGTTTTAAGTCTAACTATAAGGTTAATTAGCTGGACTAGCACACTTCTGAATCCATCCCAATTTGTAAATTTGTCAGTAAGCGAGCCTATTTTCTTCCTGCGAATAGCTGTCGTGCTAAGCGTCATCAGAATCGGTATATGATCCGACGAAAGATCCACGATATCCTTAACTTCAACATAATTTGAAGATACTTCTTTAGTAATGAAAATGTCTATGATATCAATCAGGTATTTTGTTTTTATCTGAAGGCCAATAAGTTGGTCTTCTAGCAGAGTGGTACTCACAAGAGTTAACGTTTATGGCTTGCAGTAGCTCAATACCTTTAGCTGTGATAAGACGGGATCCCCAAGCTGTATGCTTGGCATTAAAATCTCCACCTATTATAAATCGTGGACCCAATTTTTCAAATAAATCATGAAATTGTTCTCTTTTGATAGTGTGTCTAGGAGGGCAATAAACTGATGCAATCACAACATCCCTATTATTTTGTTCTACTGTGATTACAGTTCCCTGAAGGAAATGTTCTTGAACTTCTTCTCTCTGAAAATGCTTTACATTGTTTTTAACGATAACAGCAGATCCACCATGTGCTCTACCACTCGGGTGTATGGAGTGGTAAATTGTAAATCCGACAAGGTTTAAATGGGTCTTATTTGTAAAGTGAGTTTCTGTGATGAGAGCAATATCTATATTTTCTTGATGGAGCAACGTTTCGAGCTCTCTACTATGGAGAGCCAAGCCATTGGCATTCCAAATGATGATACGAAGTGATGACTGTGTCTTTTCTTCTTTTTGCTCTTACTGGTGACAAATTGTGTACTTAGAGCCTTTTTATTTTCTAACTCAGTTAGTCTTTGTTCTATGCCGTTAAGTGTTTTTTGCATTTTTTGAATAGCATCCCAAACATCTTGAATTGTTGGAGAAGTAGTTTTATTAACAAGTTGTGGTGGAATGCTGTCTATCTGTGGATGATCGAAAGATATATTCGCTACTTCAGCGTACGATTTATCTGAAGTAACCCTTTGAGCCGGTGCCCAGTATCTCTGTTGAACTCGTTGTGTAACTGACGTTTTTGATTTTTGTAGCATTGATTCCCTAGCCTTGTAAGCTAGACAACCCTTCCAGTTGGTCGTATGCTCTCCACCACAGTTGACACATTTACATGGTGTATTTTTTTAATTTTGTGCATGATACAGTAAGATGATCTTCAAAACATTTTACACACCTTTCTTGTCTGTGATAATAATTTTGTGTATACCCAAAGCTCTGGTACGTTTTACACTGCAGAATTTCAGTCTTTTTTTAGGAGGTTCAATTTTAATTTTACAGAAGAGCATGTGCTTGATTTCGTAAAACTCTTTATTATTGAGATTAGGAGCCAGATCAACAAAAAACAACCGGAGCTGGAGTTTAGTTTGCATTTCATTGATATTCTTCTTAATAGAAATGTTATTTGCTCTGATGACTTCATGACCCAAACTATCGAACTCATGCATATATTCTTCCTTAGTTGAAGATCTCTTACTACAATCTTGTATGGTTTTGACTGCTTGTACTGGTACGTATGATAGGCAATATGGTTGAGGCCGCTGCCTTCCTGTGATCTTATTTCCTGTAGAAGGTGAATTACAGCTCGATAATCATCACTTTCTATTGTATTAATTTTAATTTCACTATTTGCAACCATTTTAAACTGGATATAATTCTTTATAGATTTTATGACTTTATCTTTAAAAACAATAAAATCTTCGATTCCACTTATAAATAAATATTGGTGGCGGGTTATTATTTTTCTTTTCGTTATCTAGAGGTGTTCTATGTTTTTCATTTTGTATTACTTCGGGTGAAGATTCAGCTTTCCGCTTTTTTTACGACTTCTTACGAATCCATTTGGTTTCTTGTGCCAACTCTTCCTCATCAATACAATATTCCGTCTGCTGGCCAATAATATCTGCATTGTCCCGCTCCTCAGCACTGTGCTTGAATGCCCGCTTGAGCTCTTCATTATTGGTCCTGAGTGCTGTTAATTCGTGCCTCAGTTTCTTACGCAGATCCTCCACCTCACCTATCCTAGCTCGAAGGGATTCGTTTTCATTCAATAGGTCATCAACCACCCTCTCTCCTGACCTCCGCTGATGGATCTGATTAGATTCAACATCCCCAGAAGAGAGCGACCTCCACAAATGGGGCCAAATGGAGGGGACCTCTGGACTTTTGCACGTCTTAAAAATGGGTCTACATCCGACTCATGAAGCAAGTGGGCCACTTCTGAGACATTGCAGTCGCTTGCTGACGACGACCCGGGGACCACTTCTCACCCCTGACAGCCGCCGGTACTGGGGATCCTACTTCCTGCACCGTAACTTTATTCTCCTGCTCACTTTCCATAATTGGTTTATTTTCGGAGTACCTTCCCCTATCTGGTTTTTGGTCCGCCCCGGGTATATTACGGACCTATGAAACTTGAAGAGAAACTATTATTGGAAGAGAAACTTGATTATTTACAACTCAATATTAATTCCTGATTGTCCATACATAGAGTTACGTATTTTTCTTTAAGATTGAATAAAAAATAACTGAAATATAATCATTTTGAAATTGAAATTTACATTTGAATAACCCTCTCTATTTATTTCTATATGTGCTAGCAATACTCTATTTTGTATACGCGTAAGGAGTCGCAGGCATGGCAAGTATAAATAACAAAACAAATTTAGATCTGACAGAGTATTTTGTTTTGAAATTAAAACTAAAATATGCGCTGTATATTTAATTAATTAATTTGCAAACTTTAATTCAACTGGTGGTTATTATATGTACTTTGATCTCGAATGGTGTATAGACCAATGAGTAGTTTGTACATCAAAGCTTACAGTAATACAAGTTCTGAGAGTAGGTTAGGTCTATTCATTACTGTAGAGTTATATATATATTGACTATGCCTTTTGTGTTCTATAAACTGAACGAGGAAGTTGAGTTCATGTGTTGATAAACTCTGCTAAATGCAACATCCAACTAAAATTTCTATAGTACAATATTACGTGGTCAATATTTAATATGTAATTACTTGTTACTACGTAAAGCATCCGAGCCAGTGAGCGTCGGACGTTGGTTTTATATTTACTGTAATACAAGGTGTTCCCTCTACTATAATTTGAATGTTCTCTTTACAAAATGTCCCACTTATTGGGCGTCAAATTATAATATTAGTAAAACTTTTTTTTGTTCAATTTATGATAAAAGTTACTGTTAATTTTAAAACTACTACTACTTAGCTGAATAAATAAGTACTCCTTTATGGTTTTTATTTTACAATTTCTTTACTTTTATATTCTTTTTTACAATCTTATATTTGCTTCAGAGCACAATGAATATTATTTTATATTATTATTTTTGAAATAAGACTCTCTATCTCGGGTTAAAGAATCCCTGGCTGTCTTGCTGTTAAATAAGCAATCTCAAATTTACCACTTATAACTAACATACATGAAATACTAAACTAATTTATAAAATTCCTAAAACTAAAATATTAAAAGTCCAAAGTGTGTGAAAAGTTCGATCTAGATTTAAAAAGTTTATAAAGTTTATATTGATTTTGCAGTTTTAATTTGGACGCAGTGTTTTTGAAAATGGATATATTTTTGGTCAGGTATTACCTTCAATATGGCCTCTTGCCTACAAACTGTTTTCCTTCAACTTACTACCAGTATTGTTTTAAGTTCCCACTTCCCTGGGACTTATAATTCGTTTCTTCCTCCAAGTTACTTGTACTATATTTGCTTTCTTGTACTTTATTACTCTTGGGAATATAATTTTTTTTTTTAATACTTTTGAAATACGTCCGCACTGGATCAAGACTAAAATCAGAGTGCTTATTTCGCCGATTATATTTTGTAACTCCCTCCTTAACAATTGAAAACTGCCTTCGATTTTCGTTTGAGCTATTTAGCCGAACATGGCTTGTCGTGGTTGTAATAGTTTTTATTTTAAAACATACTTGGTCGTATTATTTTAATGCAATTGTTTATTTTCACTTTCCTAATTGTATATATCCACCTTTTTAAATGTTAATATTGTTTTATTCACTTAAAATATCCAATTAATTTATTTTATATAAACATACACTTGTATTCTCACACTTGATAATCTCCACACAGCTGTTCCGCTGCTTGGCTGCGATTACCGAAAAGAAATATTAACCCGTTAGCATTGGTAACCTGTTTTGCTCACATTATATTTACACACATTTGTTTTGAAATCCCTAACTCTTTGGTTAAACTAATAACTAATCTACAATGATTTTACTTAATTTCTAATATTTCTTATGCTAAAACATGAATGAATTTACATCGTTAAGAACTGTGAAAATTTTCTTACTTGTCAACATAGGCTATGTTAAATTTTACTCAGTTTGTTTAATATTTTGGAAAAGGTAAGTTTACTTTTAACTTAGATGTTATTGCTTATGAATTTTAGTGTTTATTTTAATTATTTAATAGGCCGATTTCCCAAAGTTGTTTGAATTTATTTATTTAGGTTATCTATACTTATAAAAGCCAAATACCATTGACTCATTGACTCATTGACTCACTGACTCATCACAGTTTCTCCAAAATCACGAGACCTACAAATATGAAATTTGGCACTAAGACTCTTTATAGGCTCTAGACGCGCACTAAGAAAAGGTTTCCGAAAATTCGAAATTTTAGGGGGGTTTTGGGGGGTCAAAGTTACTAAATCACGATTTATCAAAACCCACTGAACGTATTGGAATGAAATTTGGTATGTAGTTTCCTCTAGGGCCATAGATGCTCGCTAAGAAAGGGTTTAAAAAAATTCGAAATTTTAGGGGGGTTTGGAGGGGTTAAAGTTACAAAATCACGATTTCTCTAAAACCATAGAACGGATTGGAATAAAATTTGGTGTGTAGTTTCCTCTAGGGCCATAGATGCTCGATAAGAAAGGGTTTGAAAAAAAAATCGAAATTTTAGGGGGTTGGGGGTCGAAGTTACAAAATCACGATTTCTCTAAAACCATAGAACGGATTGGAATGAAATTTGGAATGTAGTTTCCTCTAGGGCAATAGATGCTCGCTAAGAAAGGGTTTCCGAAAATTCGAAATTTTAGGAGGGTATTGGGGGGTCAAAGTTACTAAATCACGATTTATCAAAACCTACCAAACGGATTGGAATGAAATTTGATATGTAGTTTCCTCTAGGGCCATAGATGCTCGCTAAGAAAGGGTTTTAAAAAATTCGAAATTTTAGGAGAGGTTTGAAGGGTCAAAGTTACTACAAAAAACCATTGAACGGATTGGAATAAAATTTGGTATGTAGCTTCCTCTAGGGCCCTAGGTACTCGCTAAGAAAGGGTTTTAAAAATTCAAAATTTTAGGGGGGTTTGGGGGGGTCAAAAGAAACACCGAATGGATTGGAATGATATTTATTATGTAGCTTCCTCTAGGGCCCTCGGTGCTCGCTAAGAAAGAGTTTTTTTTTAAATCTAAATTTTAGGGGAGATTGGGGGGGGGGGTCAAAGTTACTAAAAATCCCCATAAGAAATACATATTGTAATATATTTATTGATATAATATATTATTTGTGTATATACATTTAACTTTGATTTGTCTATCCGTGCAAAGACAGGTCGGGCCAGCTAGCCCTATAGCCGGTCTTAGGGTAGTCTACATATATAAAGCTGAAATACCACTGACTGACTCACTCATCACAGTATCTCGAAAACTATACCTCTTAGGAATGTGAAATTTGGTACACATATTGCTCATAGGCCCTAGAGTTGCACTAAGAAAAGATTTTTAAATATTTGGCCTGTAAGGGTTAAAGCAACTTATGGGTTGAAACAACCCCTAAAACCATAAATATTGTTTATTTTATATCACAAAAACCATATGGCGTAGAAACGTCTAATTCGGTACACATATTGCTCATAGGCCCTAGAGGCGCACTAAGAAAAGATTTTTAAATATTTGACCTGTAAGGGTTGAAGCAACTTAAGGGTTGAAACAACCCCTAAAACCATAAATATTGTTTATTTTATATCACAAAAACCATATGGCCTAGAAACGTCGAATTTGGTACACATATACCTCATAGGCCCTAGAGGCGCACTAAGAAAGGATTTTAAAATATTTCGCGTTTAAGGGTTGAAACAACCAATAAAACCATAAATATTGTTTATTTTATATCACAAAAACCATATGGCGTAGTAACGTCGAATTTGGTACACATATTGCTCATAGACCTTAGAGGCGCACTAAGAAAAGGCTTTTAAATATTTGGCCTGTAAGGGTTGAAGCAACCCCTAAAACAATAAATCTATATATATATAAAGCTGAAATACCAATGACTGACTCACTCATCACAGTATCTCGAAAACTATACCTCCTAGGAATGTGAAATTTGGTACACATATTACTCATAGACCCTAGAGGCGCACTAAGAAAGGATTTTAAAATATTTTGCGTTTAAGGTTTGAAACAACCCCTAAAACCCTAAATATTATACCACTGACTGACTCACTCATCACAGTATTTCGAAAACTATACCTTCTAGGAATGTGAAATTTGGTACACATATTGCTCATAGGCCCTAGAAGCGCAATAAAAAACGATTTTAAAAATATTTCGCGTTTTATGGTTGAAACAACCCCTAAAACCATAAATATTGTTTATTTTATATCACAAAAACCATATGGCCTAGAAACGTCGAATTTGGTACACATATTGCTCATAGGCCCTAGAGGCGCACTAAGAAAGAATTTTAAAATATTTCGCGTTTAAGGGTTGAAACAACCCCTAAAACCATAAATATTGTTTATTTTATATCACAAAAACCATTTGGTGTCGAAACGTCGAATTTGGTGCACATATTGCTCATATGCCCTAGAGGCGCACTAAGAAAAGATTTTTAAATATTTGGCCTGTAAGGGTTGAAGCAACCCCTAAAACAATAAATATTGTTTATTATATATCTCAAAACCCATATCTTCTAGGAACGTAAAATTTATTACACATATTTGCCATAGGGGTTAGAGGTGCACTAAGAAAAGATTTTTAAATATTTGGCCTGTAAGGGTTGAAACAACCCCTAAAACAATAAATATTGTTTATTATATATCTCAAAACCCCTATCTTCTAGGAACGTAAAATTTGGTACACGTATTGCCATAGGGGCTAGAGGTGCACTATGAAAGGATTTTTAAATATTGGGCCTGTAAGGGTTGAAACAAAAATTAAAACAATAAATATTGTTTATTATATATCTCAAAACCCCTACCTTCTAGGAACGTGAAATTTGGTCCACGTATTTGCCATAAGGGCAAGAGGTGCACTAAGAAAGGATTTTTAAATATTTAGCCTGTAAGGATTGAAACAACCCCTAAAACAATAAATATTGTTTGTTATACATCTCGAAACCCCTAAAACCTAGGAACGTGACATTTGGTACACGTATTTGTCATATGCGCTAGAGGCACACTATTCTGTTTAAAATACAAGATCTGAGGAGTGACTGTTTCTCCCATGGCCAGTTATACGTAACATGTTCCAGAGTAAGCTCATCTGACAGCCTGGTCCTCCTTCAGGCAGAAAATAAAACTAAAAATGTTGTTTACAAAGAGGTACTTAGCATTTAAGAAAAAATAAACAACATCAACTTTGGTAGCCCGCACTTACCTGTTGTTAACAGAAGGTCTACAACTAGCTTATCAATGTTAAACTTAACTTTTACTAATTTAAGTAGTCCATAATCCTAATGATATTAAACCGTAGCGAAGCACGGGTACTTTCATCTTGTATAAAAACGAAATTTTTGAGGTTAATATGTGAAACTTACTATTGACTTCTTTTAATTTTCCAGCCAGGCTTCTTTACCTTTGATTTTATATTTTCAATTTATTCTAACCCTCTCAGTTGCTTTAAAATGTTACACTACCAATAATATGTTTCTGGCCCTAAAACAATTCCCACCATTGTTAAAATTTCCGAAAATACGCAATTTTTCACACAGAAGCCATTTTATTTTTAAAATTATGAATTAATATTAAAAAACGGATAGCTATATGTTGACATTTTTTAAGGAGTTTTATTATTTATGGTAAAACATAATTTGTGTAATTTAACAGTTATTGTTAATGTATTGACTTTGTTTCTGTTTTCACTACACACTATGTGCTTTATTTAAAGTTTAATAAAACCTACTATATTTATTAGTAATACTTAAATCTAGCTTATTTTATAAAATAAAGACAAATATGAAGATGGCGGACGGTTAACAAGTTTCGTGTTAAATATCTCGAAAACTTAGCAAATTTACTTCTTGGTACTTGCCTGAAATTCACAAGAACCAACACATTTTTTTAGTTTTTTTCCACAACGCGGTTATTGTTAGCCTTCATAAAAATGCAAAACCCACTTTGTTTGCCATTAAAATGGACAACTTTTAATTCTTATGAATTTTCGTCAAGTTTATGTTTTCGAGATATTGAACGCAACACATTTAAAAGATCTGCAATTCTGATTTGGTCGGTTGGAAAAAATTTATAATAACTTGTGAAGTTTGGTTTTTAAGTTAAAAAAATTCATGCATAATTCTAACTCAGTAAATCAATACGTTTTTAGGATAAAAACTCATGAGTAAAAATTATTGCCGTGTGAAAACGTATTTGCATAGAGTTCTGAAACATCTTGTATATCTATACTATATACAGAGAATATTAAATACAACGTTTCTCTGTCTGTTTGACAATTTATAACTCAAGAACCGGTAAAAGGCGATTTTCATGCAATTTTTTATGCGTAGGTGAAGATTTAGGCTAAGTTTGAGCAATACATCCCAAGTTTAAACAATATAAATAAATCCATGAATGTCACAAATTATCTAGAACTTCTTATACACTTTTTATAATTTTTCAAGATTGCCTTACCCATTTTTTTTTGTCAGTGACAAAGTTGTATAACGAAGTGATTTCGACTTGTTTCCCATTTTGTTTATTTAATTGGTACTGTAGTTTACCATTTACTAGCTGTTTTAAAGTGAAACTCCCGATTTGTATATATTTAATCGTAATTTCTAAATATTTTCAGTAAAAACATTTTTTCCTCAATTTAAATTTGTAGTACAATTTTACTTGGGTCCGAAATATTTTTGAAATCCGGGAAGTAGTGTTTGAGTTATTACAATATTTTGCTGTTTTAAAGTGAACAAATCTCGATATTTAGATGTATTTTACGTAATTTTTTAAAACTTAAGAGACAACGTATAGTCAAAGTCAATTCCATTAGCATCAGATTTTTGTTTAAATCTTTGAAGTAGTTTCTGTAGGATTGCTATTTGTTTGCTGCTTTAGAGCAAAATTCCCGATTGTTAATTTATTTTACTTAATTAGAAAATGTCATTGTTTTTAAATTTCAAAGGTGTTAAATGGTGTAAGCTTTATTTCAGATCCTAAATCTTTTTGAAATAGTAAAATCTACTCTGGCACAGCTAGTTGATTACAATTGGGTTACAGCTAAAGAGCGAGTGATGTATTCCAAGCTCATATTTATTCTAACAGATTACAAATACATCTGATCAATGTGGTTTATCTCGCCTTGTTACAACTGTTGTAACAAATAATATTACAGTTCTAATGGTTTTGTTACTAAACATGCTTTGACATCTTTGAAATGTATGGAAAATTTTAATCAACAAAATTTCTATCTTAGAAACTGTTATACAAAAAAGACAAAATTACTTTTGTTCGTAAAAGTTTCCATTTTGCAGATACATGTCTATGTATTATAGATTTTGTAATATGGTCTAAAAATGTGTATAATTTATGTCTCTTACTATTGTTAATACTTATTATATTAATATTATTTTAATTTATATTTATTAATGCTTGTAAAGGGAAACGTCGATCCTCCTACTCCCCACATAGACGAGTTGTGAATGGGCGTGAACGGTGAGGAAGGAGTGGGGAGGGCGGAGTATACCCTAGACTAGTTTAGATCAGTAATGTTAAAGCCCTCTGAGTATGATGACTATGTCATTGAAATGTGCATTAAACATAACTTTTTATTAAATTGTTTTTTGTTCCTTCTATTTGTGGTTCGGGGTTTCATTAAATTATTATATATAAATCGTTATATCAGTATAAAAGTAGCCTCAAGTTGGTGGGGAAAATATTGAAATTTACAAATTTAAAAAATAAGTTTTAAGCCTGTAAATACTTTCAACAAATTGTATTTGTTTATTTAAAATTGATTAAAGAAGTACTGCGTTGGTACATTAATCACTAATCAGTCGTTTACTCTAAAACTTCTAAACTTCCATGTAAGATATTTCTATGATATTTCCAGCTGACTTCATACCTTGAAACAATATATTTTATGTATTTATATTTTTTATCTATGAATATACTATCTTAAGTAATGCGGGTTTTAAAGTGTATTAAAACACCTGTTGAGTCCTTAGCTTCATAATTTATAGATATTTAAATGTATTTTATTTATTTTCAGTCTTATATTTAAAGTTGTACTGCTAATTCTACACATCGTAAGAAATTATTAAAAAAAAAGTGTGAACTGTGGAAGTGGGTTTGCATACGAACAACGAGATTTATCTTCCTCATTTCATTACCGTTATTGTCTCACGTCAGATTCTGTTATCAAAGTACTTGTATCACTTTACTTTCCTCTCCATTCTCTGTCGTCTCTAGCATTTAAAGTATGTTTTTATACCGATGTTAAATACCGATATAATCAAATGTGAAGCTGCATTTATAATATTTACAACGTTTTTACAAGTTATATGATTGCAATATATTTTTATCAGGTTATACATTTTTATGATGGGCAAAATTACTATCCAATTTTAAAAGTGGAAAACTTTCGTATTCAGTAAATTCGCGAGGGGGAGGGAGAGGGGGAGAGAAAAAAGAGGATGGAGAGAGTGCGACGGGCGTTACGACGCACTGATTCTCTATGAACTGAACTCAGTCTTGATGGGGAAGAGACAGAAAAAGAAAAGCAACGAGAGAGAAAAAGTAAGGGAGAGAAAGGGCAAGAGAAAGAGGGGAAGAGAGATTGATTGATTGAGAATTTTTATTTTGCTTGAAGTTAATAGGATTATCAGGTCCTTTCTTTTACTTAACCCGTACACAATAAACATTTCTACACGCATTATTAAAAACAATATAAATAAACACTAAAACTCATCCTAAAAAACAAAACAAGAATAAAAATAATAAAGCAAGTACATAATAAAAAAATGAACTTAAATTACACAAAATAAAGTAAAATCCTAAATTCAAAAATAAAATAAAAAAATAATTAAAAAATATAGAAAGAGATATATATATAAAGAAGGAGAGAAAGACAGAGAGAGGGTGAAAAAGAAAGGTAAAGAAAGAGAGCTCAAAAAAGGTGAACAGACGAGAAGATAAGGCGAAGGAATCATACAGAGAGAGAGAGGGAAAGAGGATAGAAAGGAGGGAAAGAGAGATGGTTAGAGAGAGAAAGAGAGGTAGGAAAGGAAAGGGGGGGGGGGGGATCGTGTTATGATGATACGTTAGTTGGTATAGTTAAGATTGTAAATTATAGTAGAATATATTAAAACATAGAATTACAGATCTACCAATCTATGTGCCTTAGTTTACAATGGTTAGCTAGCATTCTAGTTTTACAATTTGTGGGAGCATAAAAACTAAGGCAATAATTGGGAACAGGGATTTTTAGTTGGGGACAGGTTGCTTGGTCCCAGGATAACGCCTGATTTGGTGAGAATGAAAGAGAGATAGTGTTATAGAGGGATAACTAAATTAATGAATTTTTGAGAGATGTAATAATAATCCTATCTTCCCTTTCACTAAACCTAAATGAAGAGGATGATTACGAGGTATAGAGAGATCATAAAGAGAAATTTAAAATGAGTGAAAAAGATAGACAGAAATAAACATATTGAGATACGTAGTAAGAAATATCATTAAAACGAAAATCTGTTAGAAATGGGGGAGGCATATAAAGAAGCAGGGTTAAGGAAGAGAGAGATAGAATATTAGGATTTAAGATTGACTCTTATTAGTGAATGAGAGATGAGGAGTGAGAAAAAAGATTTCTTTTTTTAGATATATTTATTTCATTTCAAATTATACATTAAAACTAGTCTTACAGACTAACCATCAGTTTGCCTCTAAATTGTATCTTATATCGAATAAGTCACCCACCAGTGACCTAAAGTTATTATATCACACAATGTTCACCAACAACCAAACACTTAGACCAAAGTTGTTATTTACACTTAAATAACCAAGTTGTTGACACTTAGTTGTTGTTGTTGTTTGTTTAGTTGTAGTTTGGCTTTTGTAGCTTTATCACTGAGGATGGCGACTTTGTCGTTGAAACGCGTTTGATTTATTAAACGTATTTGTTGTGAGATTTTGTGTTATTGTTTTATTTCATCTATATTGTTCTCACAAGTCCAGCTCATTATTTACTTACTTAGACCAACTCAAAAGGTTTTGTTCTCTTCAGTCTTCTGATTAAATCGCAGTTGTCAAGAAGTTGTACTGCCTCCTCATTTACATGATGTTTCAAACGAGATTCGTGCTTCGCAGCAAACCTTTTTATTTCAGTAAAAACATCTGGAATTCCAAGATCCCTATGTAAATCGATATTTCGAATGTACCATGGAGCGTTGACCATGTTCCGCAATACTCTACTTTGAAAAGTTTGGATCTTTTTAATGTGGTATTTTTTGGCACAACCCCAGAGTTGTATACCGTAAACCCAGACAGGTTTCAAAATCTGATTATAAATTAATATTTTATTTTGTATTGACAATTTAGACTTACGTCCCAAAAGCCAATACAGCTGACTGTATTTGAGTTTTAGTTCAGTTATTTTCTTTTTAACGTGTTCATTCCAATTTGACTTGGTATCCAATGTCATACCCAGGTACCTTGCTGTATTTTCACATAGAATTTCAACTCCATTCAGTTTTACTATACAATTATTCTTTATATTTCTATTTGTGAAATTGATGTGAGCAGATTTCCTCTCATTTATCTTAATTTTCCACTTCTTAGTCCATCGATAGATGCTATCGCTTGCTTTTTGAATTCTGTTGGTAGCTTCTCCTAAACTTTTGCCAACTGCCAATAAGGCAGTATCACTGCAAATGTAGCTACAGTCACATTTTCTATTTTTGGTAGATCACTTGTATAGAGCAAGTACAATATAGGGCCCAATACGCTACCCTGAGGTACACCAGCATTCATCTCTCTTAGTTCCGAATATTCATCTTCCTGTTTAACTCTAAATAATCTGCCAGATATGTATGACGTTAACAGATCCACATATTGTTTTGGTAGTACTTTGTTTAATTTATGGATAAGGCCCTCATGCCAAACTTTATCGAAGGCTTGTGCCACGTCTAAGAAGATGGCAGAACAAATAAATTTTTCTTCTAATGCTTTTTCAATTATATCCTGTTATCCGATGGACTTGGTCTATTGTTGGTGGCTCTGTCTAAAACCAAATTAATGGTTTGGAATTAAATGTTTACATTCTATGAGAGGTTTTAGCCTTTTTAGCAGTAATTTCTCGAAAACCTTTGAAATTGTTGGTAGCAATCAAATAGGCCTATAGGAGAAAAAAGATAAAACGATAAAGTAAATGAAATATTGAGTAATGTTTTACGTAAGATTGAGAGAATTACTAGATGTTGCAACGAGGGGTCTAGTATATTTACATTGCCAACATGCACAAAATATAACTGCTACGGTATGTTTGGTTATGCTACTTCAACATGAACATATGTGTTACTCTAAACATCCTTTTAATTACTTCGTACTTATTATATTTTTTTGTATTCTACATTGGAACCAACATAGTTTTTGTTGCTGTTAAAATGTATCCAAACGATAGTTCAAAGTCCAACGATTCCTATAATTTGTATTGAAAGAATTCATGCTTTTAATTTTTAAAGAAATTTAAAAACACAATTTAACGATACAAGCCTCTTGGAAACAAGCTTTGTTTGTATTGATCATTCATCGTGTGGTAACACTGTTTTGTATTAGGTTTTTCTTCAGTTTTTATTTGAGGTTAATTAACAGCTCTTTCGTGTAACTATTTAAGTTACATTGCATGTTTTCCTTTCTCATTCATCTAAGTAATTGTTTGAATAAATGACATGGGTAAATCTTGAACAGGGTTATGTTTTTAGGTATGTTTTCTTTTCAAACCTTTTCTAAAAAAAGTTTTCTAATTAAAGATTGTTCCCACAGAACTTCAGAAATAAACACCTTTTGGACAAATACACTTTCCGTCTTGATAGTTCTAAGTTAGAAACATACTGATACGACCATCATAAATTGATTATTCATAAACAAAATAGTAGTTGACATAAATTTAAATTAATCACCGTACTAATTTAAAACAATAGCCAACGTATAAAACAATAAAATTATTTTAAATTAAATTAATGACAGCCAATCGAACATTTTAACAAATTACAATAGCAAAAGATTTGATAAAATAATTAATTAATTCTTCTAACTGATTTTGTTATTCATTCCAACGTGAAATAATAGAAATCCCTTTTTATTAAAACCTTTCAATATACACTAGGCTTTCATAGCTAATGCAAGAATATAAGAGCATTGTTGTGTGATACATCTTACATTTATATTTTTTGTCTCTCTCTGTCATTGTCTGTATATCTTTTTCTATCTCTCTCGTTCTAACTGTCAGTTTTCTCTGTAGTTTTCACAAAAAAATTTATATTTGTCTAAACAAACTGTTTCTTTATACTTATTTTGAAAAGTACTTCATATGTTTATAAGACTTGATATTTAATGTTAACTAGTAAGCCCCCGTGAAAAATCACATCAGATTAAACAGATATACTTCATAAATACACCATTAAACAAAACTACTGTTTAAAAACAACATTATGTAGACGGGGATTTTTAACTCGGTAAATGTGTACACTTATAAGGATTATAAAACTGTAGGTCTAATAGTTTAAAAAAATATATTTTTATGTATCTTATTATATATTTAAATAAAGATACAAATATTATCTTTTAATTGCTTTCCATTTCAAACTGACAGATCAAACGGTTTAGAAGTTATTAATATTAGAGTGAAGAAATTATTAATCGAATATGTTTATATACTATACGAAGATGTACGAATGTTTCCGAAGTTAAAACAATTTCTTCTTTAAATTTGTATAAACGAATATATTGTATTTATATACAGTTTTTAACCTCAAAGCAAATATTATAACATATTATAGCAAACATTAGTTCTATAACTCATATTTAAAAAAATCAACTTCTCAAGAAATTATAATGATTGAAGTTGTAAACATAACCCCAAAGAATAATCTAGCCTGGGATTGTTGAAGTATTACAGATCATGGGTGAAATTAGCTGTTATATTGTATTGTTACTCACGTACGTATGCATGGACCGACAGTTTAACAGTTTGTGAGTAACATAAACTTGAATGTTAGTAATTTAACATGAGCACTATTTGAACTTGGAGTCACCTCAAACGAATGTTTGAATAAAGACACAAACAACACTGGAAAAATGCTTATACGACATCAGTTACTTTGTTTTAATTATTGTACTCGTATGAAATACGGGCAACATTTTCGACCACCCTGTATAAAGGAGTTGTGGAGGAGAAATTTAACTTAGGCCTACTTACTATACCTATAACACTTTGAATTATTACAGCTGGTTTTACTAAGAATTTGCTTTTGCTAGTTTGTATCAGCTTTCTAGTTACATAGGTTCGTTTCCTCAGATGAACCCAGTTGTAAAATTTAATTACAAAACGGAAGTTTCATCAACATCGTTTTCCTGTTTCAACTCTGATACATTTTCTTTGCAAGTTTCTGTTGACTTTAATGCACGGCTGAAGTGGAGTTCTATGTATAAATCTATAGTTTGTGTGGGAATATTCGAGTAAATCGTATACATTATTGTACTTATTAGATAAATACTTTCCTGATTAACATGGACTTACTGGTTATTTAGAACATTTTATTTAAGAACTAATAATAATAATACTTTATTAACGCAACACAATTGACAATAGTTTCTGTATTGCATATTTTTGGCACTGGTCTTGTTTGGCCGTCTTCCAAGTTGGCTACATGATTAAGTATTGTCTATATAAATAAATACAACTAAACTAATTAATTGAGGTATTAAGTAAATTTTTTTTAAAAAAAAGGTTATTTTTAAAAATTGTATCACATAATGGAAAACATTTGTTCGATTCTCCCTCCTACACACACACACGCACGCACGTACCTCTCATTGATATACGACTTTATGATTTAACTATGATACGCACAATAAATTATTAATAATATAAATTAGAAAATAACAAATAGAACAAGAAAAGTTTATTATAATATATTTTTTAATAATTGAATTCTTTTATTAAATTCCATCTATATTGCCATATCAGAAGGACGTAATTGGCAAGGTGCACCCATTCCTTCCTATTTAAATCAATACACTTTGGTTGGTAATAAGTGTTTAAACATTTTTGGAAATAAACTACGATCAATAAATACTTTAAGATTTGTTTCAAAAATCGGTTCTTGTACACATTGAAACAGGCCTGCTGATAACATTGATTATAGGTCTGCCGACAACTAGAACAGTACACTCGGAAAGTAAAAATTAACCCTTAACGGGCGGCTAGCGCCTTTATACGCGGCACGACCCATTCTCTAAACGCGGTTAACGCCTTTAGACGCAAAAGCACAAAAACATGCTTAGATGATCCCGTAGTTCATGAAACTTAAAATAGAGTACAGATTGATGTTCTTTGAGTATGTTTAGACCAAATAAAAAATATAAGCAGAGTCTGTGACTTCTTATCGCTCTGTGTTCTGTCGCCAAAGCAAATTAATCTACTATCGCTTGTGTTCTGAGCGCGGCTTACGCCTATAGACGCAAACTGTTTCATTCAGCTGTTTGTTGTATTTGTACTGTGAGTTTAATGATATTTATTCCAAAGTTTTACTGAAAATGAATATGAGTGTGACTTTTATGTGTAATATTGATGAAACAACAATCAATTTAGTAAATTTTTATTTTTAGGCAACAAGAATAACTAAATTCCTTCTTTATGTTTTTCGATTTCTGTAGCCTATATAAAATGTATTCTTGTGTGCAATCTCTTTGTAAGATATGTTTATTATTATTTTTTTAGTTTTCTTTTTATATGTAAGAATTTAGTACGGTAATTATTTTATTTTTTGACAAGTAAAAGTATTGCTTGTATGTATTTTGTTTTTGAAGAGGCTTATTGTAAATTTTGCAAAGTTTGGTTTTACTTTTTACATTTGTAAAAAATATTTTTTTAAAGTTTAAAATTAGTTGGATATTTTTTATGCGTACTATTTAACCCTGAGAATCTAAATTTAAAAAGAACATTGAGAAAATATTATTTTTGTATTTTTTTTGTAAATGAGCGGTAGCCCATGTTTTAGCTTAGCGCTTTAAGGGTTAAGATCAACGGTATCCCGGAAACGAGGGGAGAGGACGAGAGGTACTCAATGACTTAGTTGCAGCGTGACCTTGGACCGCATACAGTGATCATATTGTTCCATCATTTGATAAAAAGAGGACGCCAGCGTTCATAATTATACTAGGCAAAACAAAGGATTTCTGCAGAAATAATTGTTTTAAATTTGTTTAGTTTAAAGAGGTGAAATCTTTTTCAGAAAAGATGAAGGATAAAGGTGCATCATGTAGGATTGCGTGAACATGTTAACTTCTTTAAAGTGAGTAATAATGTAATATTCAGAAACGATGTGAGATACTATTTTTGCCTGAACTAGTATGTACGATTATTGCGTTTGAGAAGATGTTTTTTGTTTTTCATTTCTATGTATTATTATGTTTATAAGGTAGGCTTTGTAAATGCAGAAAATGGTCAGGCAATTTAAATTTATTTGTATTAAATCTTGAAAGCTAAATCTTGTTTTCACTTTATTGTTTTAAGCTAGATTTGGACCTATGAAGATGAAATGTTGCTGTACACATTTCCAGTTACATTTTTTTATAGATTTGTTGTTTTTAATTTATATTGTATGTTTATAAGTGTGGTTGGCTCTGTAAATACATTGAATTGGAGCAACATTTTGTTTCCAAGCTAATTATGTTTTTGTATTATTTCGTTAAATTGGAGTGCAGTGTAAGTGTAACCGTTAAGTTATGGATAGTTTAAATATTAGTTTTATGATTTATTATCATTTAGAAGATAACTTTTTTGGCTCATTTGGTAACTACTACCGGGACATCATGAAAGACAGTCGAGTATCGAGTTCGTGTGTTCAATGTTAAGTGTGTGTTTGTTTTATGTTTATATGTAACTATATGTTAAATGTTTGTGTTTGACGAAGGGAAACCTGAACTGCTTGAAAATGGGTGAATAACCGAAACGGCCGTCGTTTAAACGACGATAGTACAAGAATATTGCAGACGGTAAGTTCATATACTTATTAAGTAATTTTACGTTGGTGCAACAAAACATAAGCAGCACGAGAGACAATTTTAATTTGTTTGTTTCAAATCTTGAAAGGTGCTAACTTTCTTTTCACTTTATTGTTTTAAGCGAATATTGGATATATGAAGGTGAAATGTCACTAGACCATATTCCTTATTATAGGCTTCTTGTTTCTTATAGATTTAATTAAACATACAGATTTGGAGTGGTGTTTGTGTTTGTAAACTCGAAAGTAAATGTAAAGCAATGTCCGTGTAATCTTGAAACAAATGTTAGTGTGTATCTCGATTTTCAATTAGTATTTACAGACTGCAAGCACATTAGATTAGATATTTACTGAGGGAGTTTGAACAGTATTTGACCGGATTTAAAGGAAATGTTATTTTAATGGGAGACTGAAATATTGATACTTTAGCTAAAACAAAATAGACAGATATGTATACTGACCTAATGGATAAGCAGGGATTTTCTTGTTCAATAGCTAAGCCAACTAGATTCAATGCTTGCCTAGATCATATATATGTATTCGTTATAGAAATATCGAGAAATTTAATGTAGAGCAGCTGTTTTTAATCTCGGTCTTACTGACCATGCCTTGACAGCTGTTGTCTTAGATAATGCAATGTTTAGGCAAAACAATTCCGAAATTTTAGAGAAAGATCACTTTCACATTGATTTCTCCGGGGTTAGTTTAGCTTTAGATAACATTGTTTGGAGCGAAAAGATTAACATTGAAGATTCAAATACTTCATGCAAAGATATATGGGAAATTCTTACGCAGAGGATTACTATTAATAAAAACACGAACTTATAGGAGCAAAGAAACTGAAATTCTCATTGCTTCGAGATTAGTCCCAACGCCTTGGATCACGGAAACACTTTTGAAAAAGATTCGGAAACATACAAATCTATATAAACAGGTTAAAAATGTCATTATAATAAAAACCTACTACGAATTGATTAAATTAAAGTTTAAAACTTGATTGGCGAAAAAGTGTACTTTACAGTGGTTTATTTTAAAGACGTTCAGGTGACCGTCTGAACAGTGGCGTATGATAAATAATTTGATCGGTGATATCAAGCAATCAAAGATCAACCGTGTTATTAACAAACATGGATTTGGTATTGAAGTCACTGAATAAATTGCAATAGCGTTTAAAATTTATTTAATTGAAGTTTGTAATAATCATAGCGTGACAGTAGTAAATAATTCTTGTTATGAACTAAATACCTTAACATCGCAGAAACTATTGCTTTTTATAATGCCAACTAACGCTGTTGAAGTAAAAGCTACTATTTTAAATTTAAAAGTCGCCTGGTTTTGATTAAATAACAGTAATGCTATTGAAACATTATTATCAGTGTTTTAAAAAGTCATTGAGAAAATTATGAAAAAAAGACTTTTTTTAATAAAATAAAATGTTCAACCAACAACAAAATGGGTTCAAAATGGGTAAACGCACGGATGATGCCGTAACTGACTTCGTAGGCAGAGTTTACAAGGCGATGATTGGTGATTCCAAAACGTCTGGTCTGTTCGTCGACTTTTTTTAAAGCTTTTGAACTGGCCGATCATAATATTCTTTTATTTGAAATGAAGGCGGCCTGTGTGAGAGGAGTCGCTCTGGAGTTATTTCACGGGTGGTACAGCGTGTGAGGGATGGTAATGGTCTGAGTAGCAAGATTGAGGCCACCAGGGGCGTACCACACATGGTTCGATATTATCTGTTGTTTTATTTATGATATTTATTAACGACCTTCTACGGTATGTAGGTAATTCTTGGAAACAATTTATAATCATATTAATTTACATTTAAGATTGCCGAAGTAGTGGTGCGTTTTAAAATTGTTTGGTTGTGAATGCGGAAAATACCAAATTTGTTAATTTCGGGTGTAGAGGACATCAGTTTTAAGAGTGTTAATCATGCATTAGTGTATCTGCCCATCTGTCGAGCAATACGATGAAATTACATACTTAGGTATCACTCTAGGCAACAAATTAACGTGGAAATCACACATAAGTAATATTAAAATGAATTAAGATGAAACATCAGGAAAATTAACTTTCTTAGAAATATTTGTGATGATGTCTTGATGACGACACAATATTAAGCGCTTATACACGCTAGGTTACAGTATGGTATAAAGGGTTAACCTCTGTAGTAACCACTGAGATGGTATTAAATAAAGCATATTATCAGTCGCCATTTTGAAATGGTTAAGAGCCACATTGGAATTTGCAAAGAATTTCAGAGGAATAAGTTTTCTTATTTATTAATAATACAATTAATTTACGTTAGTAATCAAAGACATATTTTGCAAAGTAAGGTTTTCACACTCTACAAATTATGGTAAATACAAAAATAGACTAACATATATTTTGCCCTGTAAACTAATAATCTATACATATACATTTAAATAAATAAGTACCTGACTCTGATTTCAAAATATAAGGTTTTTCTAAGCTCATATGGTTATTTACCCTTTACCAAAATCTAAACTCGCATTTATACATTTTTGTCTGTCTGTTAATTTGGCCGGGCTAATCTCCGGAACGGCTTGACCGATTTTGACGAAACTTTCATTAAAATTTAGAGGACCTTCCAGAGAATATTTTAGGCAGCTTTTTATTTCGAAAATATTTCAAATTCTTGTTAAAACATTGAAAAAATGTAAATATTATATAAAAAATCTTTGAATTTTGTGAACAATGTTTGGGACATTGCGTTTCTATTTCGATCTATGTCTTACATTATGTACGGGTCACAGCTACCTCCACCACCAAACTTATATCCAAGTGCCTCTGTCCTAACCAATCATCATTTCCGTAAAAACTCGTATTAAATAATTGAAAAAATGTAAAAAAATATGTACAAAATTAGGGATTTTGTGGTTTGCATTGGCATCATCATAACTTGGCATCATAGCACGAGCAGAGCCCTAGTATAGAATATTATTAATGAAAAAGTTTGACTTTTTAACTTTACCTAATCGAAAAAAATGCTTAGTTGACGGAAGTGATGTGCTATTCAGGAACGATTCAATCAGTGGTTGAATCTATTGATTCATGACTCACTTGGAAAATAATTCGATTCATTTGGTGAACGGTTGTTTTGAATAAATTAAAGCCAGCCTTGAATAACTTTTTCAATTGATTCAAATGAACGAGTTCCGAATTAGACAAAGTAGCTTAGTTATTGGTCAAATTCTGCTAAGATTATGTTTTGTGTCTTTAAATTAAGGTAAACATACATTTATTTGAGAATTTCTTTTTAGGAGATATGAACTATTGCAGTGACTCTTATGGTGAGATCTAAGGGGATTGGGAGTGTTCCCAACGCTTTGGTGTTTCATAAAAAATTTATTAAAATATATTTATGTGTATATGTTTGTACTCTAACGCCAGCTTCCAACGAAGGAAAAAACTAATTTTCTACAGTTTAAAAAGATCTCTACACCTAACTACAAACTACAGTGATACATAACTAATCGGTAACAGTAGTAACTAACTTAAAACGAGTTATCTATAGACCTGCCATTAAGGCAAGGCAAGTGTGAGAAAAGGCGCAAAACAGCTGAACGCGTGAGTTGTGGGAGTAATTAATGAATCGAGTAACCGAACATTATTTGGTCTTTTAAGTGAGTTGATTCAATTCCCATCACTAGTAGACAGAGCAACGTAGCTTTTTGGATGAGAACTGTCCAAGTTTTTATATCTGCTAAACAGAGGCAATGAAAATGCATTTAGTCCCTTGTAAAGTCAGAAAACCGCGACTTCTATGGCTTTTAGTATAGTAACGGTTGAGGTAAACTACTGCCTTCTTTGGACAATTTTGGTTGTCTCGTTCATTAGAAACACTCATATTTGCTTCAATTCAAGCACTAGGCTTAACTACCAACTATGATAGATCACAGACTGCTATATCCCCCTCCATCGGTCTGAAATAGTCTGTAAGGTCATTATTGTGGTTTAGAAATACAACAGAAACACAACACGTTCCTATTTAGTCCTTTTAAAATAGGAGATTCTTGGCACCTTTGTATGAATTTATAATTTTTAATTTATTGCTGGCATTGGAAAACAGTGGAGTAATCCATCTGTGAAAATATAAGATAAAACATAAAATATCTGTGATTTTAAAATATCCCAAACCTATCCCGTTAATCTTTCATGTGAGCCTACATATATTATTCTTGATTTCGGACTACTACATTAAAATTTCTTCGCAAGGCCTATTGACATGCCGAAACTAAAACGGTCATAGTAGCCCCAAAAATCGGGTGGACAACCATCAGCTACCTTATAACTTGTTTTTTGTTATTTTTATTGGTCAAAAGTTAATTTTTTTATTAGTTTACGCATTTAAGACCCGCTTTTTATAAGCTTATTCAAGAATCGATTTTACGAATCATATAGAAAGGACACGTGGTGCAGTTTATTTTCTTTGAACTTTGTAATGATGTTCAATACTATCAAAGGTTAAAAGAGGTTTTTATACACAAAAAATTGTAGTTATATAAATCATTTTATAACGTCTTTAATTATTTCTTCCGTGGAATTGGAATAAAAGGCTGCTTTCGTTCTTCTTTTAAACGACTCAAAATGAGCCAGTTTGAAGCAAAAGAGCTTAGGTGACATGCTACTAGTGCTGGCATACCTATGAGACACAGTCAAGAGTTGTTAGAGGAGGATGCTATGCTAAACTTATTGATGGATAGAAAAAGTTAGATTTCGAAAGTGCGTGTTTATGTCATAATGGAATGTTTATTTTTGACTCAGATGTCGTTAAGAAAATAGCTACAAAGAATAAAACATTTTATTTTGCATAGTTATTGTAGTTTTTATTTTTGGGTAAGCTTAGTTTTCTTTAAAACCGGAGTTTTTCCCATACAAAACTGAACGCCTGGAATGGTATACCAGTAGAAATGTATGTTCCTTAATGAGTATAAGAACCTCCTTATCTTAAGGGTGAGGAATGTCACAAGAATTATGCATCAAACTCAATGAGTGGAGTTAACCTTGAGAAGGATGGCGTTTTGCTATTGCATTATGAGGACGATCGAGCGCGACAAATACTTAAAATTTTTCTAACTTCACTCTTATTTTTTATTTTCATCACAAGCATGGGATAGTTAATTTGTATAGTCTAGTTTTTCTGCTTTCAAATAATTGAACTATAAATCGTGTTTTAGTCTTGTCTATAAACAAAATAATATCTTAACGACAATTTGTAGTTTACAACTTTTATAATGCAGGCATTTATGGTTCAAATGATCATAAAAAATTTTCTGCAAATTGTACTACAATAATCTATCTTTAAAATTAGTTGTTATGTTCGTAACCGAGTAAGCGAGTACCAACAATGAGATTCAAATCACAAATGTCAGTTTTTAGATAAGGACTAGTTTTTTATTAATGTTAGTTTAATTAACCAGTTCATCCAGTTTTACTCCAGTTCATCTAAGTACTCAATTTAAAAATTTAAGAACAACAAAAAATGTTGAAAATAATACGACAGAATGATTAATGTGAATATCAACTCGGGCCATTAGTCCCTCGTAATCCCATAGAACATGCGCAATACTTTGCAGTAAATATGCATTACTCTTGTGATAAGATAAAGTCTTGATAGTTCAAGTTCATAAATTAAATTTGTAACAAAATAAATTGCATTCACGTTCATTAATTTTATTTTTGATTCATGTTTAATATTTACCTTTTCTGTAATACTTATCGCATAAACAAAACGTAATCCTTGAATTGGTTTTAGCTCAAATATATAATGTTATTTTAAATGAGATTGTTCGATCTTGATTATTTGCCGTAGTTTACTAAACGAAGATAAAAAAAACTGATTAGTCTAATGCGTGATTAGTGATTGTTACGGACTGATTTTGTGGTGATTTTACAAAGGTGAACTTAAGATATTACAATAAAAGATAGTCTTTATGTTTTGATTTTTGGTGCTGGAAAGAGGGATAAATATTTGAGCTGTTAATATTTTAAGGTTTAAATTTTAAGGGGTTTGAAGATGCTTAATGTGAAGTGACAGAATGCTTAAGGAATCGTTCACCAATTTGTTTGTATATTATATTCACCAGTGTAGAAGTCTGGCCTTCAGAAAAAAATTATATTGTTTAACAATCTTACAGGTAGTTTGTTCGTACACTGTAGCTGTTTGTTGTTTTAGATTATTAGTTTAGATTGATTTATTTAAAATGAGATTTGACTGAATATAAAATGTGATCTGCATTAAATTGGTAGCTGGTAAAAAATGCGTTCATATTTTCTCTGTAATGTACGAGGAAAAGATGATTTCTCTAAATCCTTCTATTTTTTCAATAACGAATAATTCAATAATAATAAGAATGATCAATTCCAAGTTTTAAGGTATTATTTTCTCCAGCTATTTGTTGTTTTTTCTAAAATCTTGTAATTTTTCACTAAACGGGTTCAAAATGACGTCATTTTCTGACGTAAGCTTGTATATACTTTTTTTATTTTTGCTACAGTATCAGATTCAATAGCAACAGAGCGAGAGGGGAGGATGAGAAAAGAGTGTTTAAATTAGATAGTTTGAGTGAGATGTTAATTAAAAGAAATAATAAATATTTGAGGAGTTTTAATTTAAAAATTACTATAAGAATAGTTCAGAAAATAGAACTGGAACTATTATTAGGCTGATTTCATTCTTCTTTAGTAGACCTACCTATTTGATAATTAAAAAAAGATAAAATGACTAGCTGTTGTGACTAATTACTGTAATGACGCGTATTGTGCACTTACATTCCGAACATGCCAAAACACAACTGTTACCTGCTACCTCAACACGCACATATTTATTTTTCAAAATTTTCTGTTAATTCTACTGAAGGGTTGGTCATTATGTATAATTGTTTATTTAGTTGTGCATTCACCATAATTTATTATTACAAAAATATAATGCACTACGTATCATGATTATGTATCGATTCTCGTTAAAACGTACAAACTAATCTGCAGGAAAACTAAAGGCCTACATTAAAACCTTAATATTTATAATGAGAAACTTATTTCACGGATACTAGAAGGAATTTGACTAAAAAAACTCACAAATTTTAGTAGAACAGCGCAGATCTCACAGTAACGTAAGACCCTTAAAATTCTATAATGCGACTCTAGATTGCGCAACAAAATATGATACAAATTTCAAGAAAATACTATCACAAAATTTTTCAAACGACAAAGTCAAAGTGATCTGTATTTTTGTATGTTTACGTGATTTGATTTTATAGTTCCACTATGCAAAATAAAGTGGATCGTGTATTTGAAATATTTTATCAGAGACGGGAAACATTGTAAAATATCAAAGGCAGAATAGGCTACATAATTAATTTTGAAAATTTATTTGTTCATATGACTTTATTTTTTTAAATTCACAAAATCCATCATGTTTTTTTAGTTACAATAACATTTTATTGGTTTTGTTATTATGTTAAAAGAATTAGATTTTTAAAATTTGAGATACATTTATATAAACTCAATTTATAGGGTAGGCATATGTTTAAATGATTTTCCGAAAGAAGTACAAGGTCATCATTTATCTTATGGTTATTCCTAGATCATAAAAATGTTGAAATTGATTTTATCCTGTAATTAATTATATTGTCTATATGTCAAAACAGGCATATTTATTTCTCTTACAAATTCTTAGAGGGATCTTTGTATTTATTTTGAAGTCTTAATTACCAAACTACCATTATTTTAAGCATTGCGAATACTTATATTAACATTTTAATACTTCTGCGCTACACCGTTTGAAACTTCCTTCTATGTTTAAATACATCCTCAACTACCACCAGAATCCAAACCACTACACATTTTGGAAACATGAAAAAAATAATTCAGAATTAATTAATTAAAATATATATCTTAATAATGTATTATTGAAATTATGGCAAGCGCTACTGATATTATAAAGGTTAAGTTAGTCAATGTAACCTATTGAAGTTAGGATAACCTGTAGTTTCGTTTAAGTGGCCTAATTGGTGACATAATATGCATATAATTATTTATCTCTGAATATTTTAAATTTCAGTAAATGTAAATAAGTACGAGCCATAGTAAAACCAAGTGACGTACTCAAGTTTGGAGGAGAAACTCAAATTATTAAAGGTTGGTAAGTATAATTTAAAATCAGGCCTAGTAATACTTTGAGATATATGGTAACATCCATCTGTCTTCAACATATTATGAATATAAAATCGATCTACTATGTGAAATTTTTTTATAAATTCTTATTAGAAACTATCGAAATAGATCTTAATAATGAATTATTGAAATTATGGCACTCGCTACTGATATATAAAGGTTAAGTTAGTCAATGTAACCTATTGAAGTTAAGGATAACCTGTAGTTTCATATTAAAGTGGCCTAATTGGCGACATAATATGCGTATAATTATTTATCTCTGATTATTTAAAATTTCAGTAAATGTAAATAAGTACGAGCCATAGTAAAACCAAGTGACATACTCAAACTTGGAGTAGAAACTCAAATTATTTAAGGTTGGTAAGTATAATTTAAAATCAGGCCTAGTAGTACTTTAAAATATAAGTAACTGTTTTCAACATATTATGAATATAAAATCGATCTATTATGTGAAATAACTTTATAAATTCTTATTAGAAACTATTGAAATTAATTTAGAACAATAAAACATAGAATTTCATTTAAATAAATACATTTAGACTATTCAAAATTTTGTGACATATCTTCCAATATTTGATATTGTTTTTTGGTGACTGCAAAATTTGAATAAATTAATTTATAATGACTAAATACTAGATATGTGATGATTACATACTATATAGATATTGATATTAGTTGATGTTGATGTTTTATACACATAGTAGGCTGTGCAAGTATAATGAGACCAAACCAGTAATCCGATATTAAGAGATCATATCTGTTATAATTAAGTTGTAACTCATTTTTCACTGAAGATGACGACTTCGTCGTTGAAATGCGTTTGACGAATAAACGTATTTTTTGTGAGAATTGTGTTCATTTTTATTTTTACTTTTAGAAATAATATTTCTCACGAGTCAAGCTCGATTATATTTATGATTATCTATAGTCAAATAATAATAACATCATTTTAGGTTAGGCCTACACTGAACCAACACAAGTTTCTTTAATGCATCTACATTCTGTCATACATCTGCCGTAGATAGCAAGCAAGTTAGCAAATTTATACATTTAAAAAAAAAATGAGAAAGAACTATATCCATTTTAGAGGTATCACCAAGCACATTATTAACACAACTTAAAAAATTAGGAAGTCCATGTCAGAGGTAAACTATTTTAACACAACTTACAAAATGAGGAAGCACAGTGTCCATTTGATCGATGCGTGTCGTGACTAAACCCATACAGCTATTGAATTAACCAATACATAATTTTTTTCTTACTTTGTATTTGTGATACAGCCTTAAACTACACGCATCTAAAGTGCAATGGATGCGGTACGGTGCGCGAGATTTCATTAGAATACAAAAAGTGCAGAACGGGCTTTAAGAAGTTTTCACTTCAAAAACTTAAGTATTTATTTAGAACTTCCTGATTTAGAAAAGCTCCAATAAACAATAATGCTCCAGTTGATATTGTGGTAGAATTTCAAAATTAAAAATCAATGACGATGTTAACTCAAAATGCTTTTTTTAAATAACGCTTCTGTGTTATATGGAAACCTATATTTGGTCCTAAAGTCTTTATTTGAATTGCAACATTTCTTGAATGGTGAAATATTAACATTATGATTGTAAATAGCATGTATATGACAATGTTGGATCTGATGTGATTGTTTAATTCCGTTCATATTGTAACTTTTGCTAATCAATTTTAATAATGCAAACCTAGGGGAATTCACGGTCTAATAAATGTTAGTTATCTCGTGAGTGTGATAAATAGTCTTACTGTATCGAATGCACAACTTGGTGCATCCACGTATACAGAATGTCCACGAATTAAAGTACCACACTTTACCAAGTTATTCTATAAGTCAAAATAAACATGACGACCAAATTGCAATGCAGATGATCAATATACAGAGTGTCCCAAAATATATGACCCAAACTTACTAGGTTATTCTACAGGACAAAACAAACAATATTTATTATATAATTTTAGATTTATGTCTTAACATTTGTTCATTTTTCTTTTGGAAAGTTATTAAAAATTCAAATTTTTCAAATTTTATTGCTTACTAATCTACGTATCGGATACAAGTTTTCACAAAATATCACGGTTTCAAACTGACAGATATTTAAAAATGTCAAAGCTTTATGCTTGAAAACGAAAAATTTTATCAAAAAAATATTAAGAGGCAAACAAGATAGTCGCTTTCCAATAGATACACTCATTGTATCTTTTTATAGAATCTTCTCCGACAAGTAATGAAGGAGGAATTAAGTTTAGTAAGAAGTAAGTTTGGAATTAAGCTGGAGTAAGAAACAAAGTTATAATAGTTAAATATGTTTTACACTCAATGTTGCAAATAATAGAAATGAAATTTGTATTGTAAATTAATTAAATACAGTTAAACAACAATATAGCTATTTGTAAATTTGTTTCTTCCCCCAGGTAATTATTGTAATGTGTGTACTTTTATCTCCTGCACCTTTTATCAGGGGTTTTATGTCCCTTGTGGTTCCAAGTCAAACAAACATATTACTACTTACAGCTAATTACTACACAAAACTAATTATATAATATACAGTATTTATCAACTAAATACAATTTAAAAATTTATTTTGTGTTGTTTTTGTTTATTTTTTTGATTTTGTTGTTGTCATATTTAATTATGAGTTTTTCGTTATTGATGTTTTATTTTATATCCTAAGTTTATATTTTGTTGCTATTTATGGTTTTAAGTTTATGAAGCTATCTGTTTTTCTTGTTAAGTTTTTGACTACGCAACAGCTTTTAGATACGCACTATTATTGCCTAAGTTGCCAATAAGAGCTTAACGTTATTACTATCGAATTTTTTTGATACGATACTAAGATGTTATAACCATTTGGTCAGTCTTGTGTTAACGAGTTTTAATTAATTGTTAAAAGTATTATTTGCGATCAAGTTATAGTCATATTATTTACAGATATTGAATAGATTTATTTCAAACATAGCATAAAACAGTAACAGACAACGTAAACAGGACACAGTAACAGTTGTTCTCCAATTTTAAACGGCTAGACGGGCAGACTCAGTCATTTACATTTTAAAAGCTATTTTTATGATATAACGATCCCTAGAGAACTTGGCAGACAGTATTTGGAAAAAGGAAAGACTACAGTAAGCCGATTAAATATGTTTTGTGAAGGAAGCTTTAAAGTATATAAGTATTTTTCAGTCTGCTTGTACTTAAGAGGAATAGGAGCAATTCTTTTTATAAAATAACGTTTAATTTTATTGTGTATTAAGTAAGGAGACAGAACCCATTTACTTAGAAATAAAAGATAAGTAAACATTAGTAAGAGGAGGGGGAAATTTATAAAAAGCTTCTTTCTTGTAGCAGAAAATCTTACCCAGATTGTTAAACTTGTGGAGTTTTTTTAAACCACTCACGGTATTTTTTAAATATTATTTTATAACGGTTTTTATAAAAGTGTATATATTCTTTATATCAATAAGTCTTTACGTAATGCCAGTTAATGGTCATTAGAGTAGCTCCCTACCCTGAAAATAAACAACTAAACCCGAACACGGCTAATCGTGAAGAAGGTTTCCACTCTATTAATCAGCTAGATGACGCACAACTGGTTAAGCCGCGCCAATCCATTATCAATATTTTAAATACAGTTTGAATATATATGGGCCTAAATAGACCATAGCATAGGCATTTTAAGAACGTTGGAATAAATAGCTCTCTAAAACGTGCATCCGCATAAATGGCTAAATATTGGAAAAGATTTAATGTTGCTTGTGTGCAATAGTTAATTCCTAATCCATTTGAGCCTGTCGAATACGAGAGTCTTTTAAATTATTTGGAATATCTTCTATTCTACCACCGTAGGGAGTAAAACGAGATTTTCCTGGTAACTTCCTACTTTCTTGCGATTGCAAAAGTATGTTGAGCTTCTTTTCTTTGTCCATGAGTGAGTTAATTTAGCTACTCCTGGAATCCTTTTTTAATATTCAAGAGAGTGTGGAAACCCGTATTCACTAAATCTTTGAACTGAAATAAATTATTTCTGTTTGCTTAACGTCTTTACGTTATGCCAGTAAAACTAAAAAAAGAGGGGGAGCAGTGTAAACCCAATATCAGTAACTAGAATCTAACTGTGTTAGAGGTTATTTGTACTGTTAACTTTAAAATAAATTATTATTAATGTTTATTACTTGCTATGGTATAAAATATCTGTAACAATGATTTCCGTAACTGATCTGATTTTTAACGATCCATCACCAACGAGAAACAAAGACATACCTTTTAAATATTATACATTTTAATTAAATTCTTTTGTATCAAATTAATTAAAATAAATTTGTCGTTTGGAGAATTCCAATTAAACATTTTTTATTTTGACGTAATAATTAATTTTGCTAAATTAAAATAACATTATTTTCAATCGGCTACAACGAAGTATTTGGAAGGCTGTTTTGTTATGCAATTTAATTATTGGAAAAGGATTTTAAAAGCATTAACAAACTTTTTACTTTATAACAAATTACATTGACAATTATTTTCTTTCAAAGGAAATTGAAAGTTTGCAAATATAAATCAAAGATAAATTTAACGAAAGCGTTTTTCCTCCGTAGCGTTGCAGATTTATGAACTATCGCTTACCGTAGTGGCTGTTTCAAGAGAATGTACATTTATTTATTTACAGGATGACGATATAGGTTTGGGCAGAGACAAATGTACCGCATTAAATCAGTCAGTATTTCCGAGGATTTATATTCATCATACAGCGGAATGTTTTGTTAAATGTATTTGAAAAAACTGATTAGTGGCATTTTATTACAAGCTTTGTGTTTGTTTAATATATTAGTGTACTATTATTATTATTATTATTATAATTGCGCTACATATACTCGCATGTAGTTAAACTATTCAGATTTAGGAAAGTAACGTGGCGAGTCTCGAATATAGTTAGTTACACAGGCTGTCTCATGTTACTTGTTTAAAGTGAAGACATTAACACAAAAATAATCAAAAGCTACACATGTAAACTTTGTTCGTATGTTTGAATCTCAGAAATTACTTTACCTATTTGATACAATCATTTACCAATATACAATGTTTACTATCCTGAATAACGTAGGCTCAATATATTTTGAAAAATTATGATGTAATATTTAAAATAGCCTTATACATTATTTTTTATAGGAGTATATTTACAAATTAAATTTAATTTGCAATGAAAATTAATTAACAAATAATAATATTTAAGTAGCAGACTGGGTCCTTCAGTTTAAAAAAATAATAAATAGACTTTAAAAAATGATTTCCAGTGTAATTTCACTCATTAGTTATAACCGGCAACCTAAAGGTCCAACTTAATTCAATTCGAGACGTTGATCTCGATTTAACGAAAGAACATTTAATAATGTAGGCATTGTTATATAATGTTAAAAACATGAATTTAGCTACCAGGAAAAGGAAAAGTACTAGAATGGTTAACATATCTGAGATTAATACAACCTAGATTAAATAAAGTCACTATACAGAGTAAAATAGTGAGTTTTAATTACGATGTAACTCAAACTACTTATCCATTTTCATGAAGTTTTTACGAAGTATAATGTGCTCAAAAGTGAAATGTGGTATTAGTTTTGTTTTGTAAAATATGTTGTACCTTTGATAATTTATCTATCGTCTGATTGTAAAGATTTAACAACAAATCTACTTAACCTCTAAATATTTGTTGCTGAGGCAAAGAATAAATAGAGCTAAGTGGGGAAAGCAGGGCTAAAGATGGTAATTCAGTCATCAGTTAGATCCTCCAACACATGTTACGACATATGTTCAAACCTAGTTACTAGCTATCACTACCCTGTACGCTGCTCCCCTCTTCTTCATTAGTCTATCTAAAATAAATTAAATACTTTAGTTTAATTTGTAAAATGAACGCACAAAATAGCAGATAGAAGTTTAAATATTTTGTTTGTTTAATCAAAGCACGTTTCATTGTTGAGGACGCTTATAACAAGTAGCTTATTTAAAAAAAAGACGAAACCGTGTATTCTATTGTTAGTATATTAACACCAGAAAATCAACTTCAAACTACCAGTTAAATTGAAACTACGTTATATATTTTAAAAATCTGCAATTTTGACTCTTTTTAGAAGTGTGAACCATACGAACGATTTGTAGGCCTAATTACTTTTTTGATAATCATTTCCAATTCATCAAGATTTTGTTTATATTTTTGTTGTTATGTAATCAAAGTTTTAATAATAAATTGAAAGCTTTATTTAAATTTTTGAACTCAGATAAAGCATATTTACTGTGGTACGTAAACAGTTATCATGTCCAGCTATCGACCCCTGACAGTAAACCGCGGTGCTGTAACATTTTATGTAATTAAATTTCCCGATTTTATAACATCTATTTCCACTACATTATTATTTTACCCTTCTCCGCAACGGAATTGAATTTGTGTGAGCTTTTGTGAAAACAAATTATGTTTTGAAATAAAATGTTATCTGGATTAATGATTTGTACAGAATAAATAAAAAAATACGTAACTTTTATTTAAACATTAAGAAGAAAATTGATTTAATCTAGGCCTATATACATTTTTTTTTAGAGAAAATTTAACATCTAGGAAAGGCTGTTTTTCCTTATCGAATTACGTTTACTGAAGTTTAAATGAAGACGCGCAAGTTTCTTCGCACACACCCAGACCGAGGAAAACTCTCATAAAAAACTGTGCACCAATGATAACAAATATTTTATTTTTATATTCATTTGCTTATGAAATAAAAAACAATAATAACAATAACAAAGAATTTTTGTCAATAACGTTTGACATTTTAAGATTGAAACATAGTCTAACTAAAATAATTCACATTTTATGTATACAGCTGAGTCGTAACAAACGATCATTGAGTTGAAGATTCTTTCAAAATAGGAGCTCTAATATTTTGTTGTGGACGAAGCTGGGGATGCTACCTAGTTTATCAGAAATTAAAACACAAGGACTTACATACAAGGAAAATAAGACTTTCGTACAACCGAATTCAATTAACTAACTAAACGTTTAATTTAGGATTTATGTGTTTGTTCTTAAAGTGATGTTCCTTTAGTGTTTCAATCTATAAAGAAATGATTTTAAATGTTTGCAGTCAGGTGCTCGAATTCTCATTGTTCTGCTTTTAAGTAAAGAATTGTCTCCGTGAAACAAAGAAACTATTTTCCGATAAGCACCTCGGCAATTGCATACAGTGTCTGTTTTGTCAACGGTTTTAGATTTTTTGCAAGAGTAGTCTGACTTTTTATCACTGTTTTCTGTATTTTTTCTACTTGCTGATTTTGTGAAAACAAAAAGGAAATCATTAATTTTTGAAAATGAACGGATTAAAACAAACATTTAGGCATATTTAATCTTCACCTGTTTATTTTTTAATTGTTATATCCTATAAAATTTCTTTTGATCTATATTTTGAGTATATTCCATAATGCATAATTTATTTAATTTACAGTTTAAATTTGTATATTAATTATAGTTAAAACTGTTCGAAGACAGTTTGACTGTTTAAATTGTCTCCTTTAAAAAATTACCTTCTATGTTATCCCACACTGGTTTTATGAACGTTAATGATGTATATAAAACCTTTAGAACTAAAGGGATCTTGAAATGACTTTTAGATCACTCTAAAAGTTTATTTCCCAATTCGCAGAACAACACAAAAGTCGAGATTACTCAGAAGACAACTCAGTTACCAACTGGCCAATCCTTTGTCTATCATTTGTTCCTGCACCTGCAGCCGTCTCTAGTCTGAATATAACGATTGTACCGTGGAAAACGCACTAAAGCAGTTTATCACAGGCATCGTTTTTTTTTACAACAAACAAAAAATGGGCAGTGTTTGGGCAGAAAAACATTCGTGCTTTAGATACAAAAAATGTCTCAGCAATACTGGGGGTTATATAGAATAGCTGTAAATATGCTTTTTCGTGTAAAAATAAAATATACAGGGTGTCCCCGAACTCTCTGGATCCCTTTTGTGGATTTATGTTCCTGGGATCCAGACAAACATATTTCACAAATAACTTATTATTTTAGCTCATAATAGCATTAAAATATTTTGTTTCTAGAGTAATTCTAGATATTGTTGACAACTAACAAAAAAATAAAATTTTCCTTTTTTTTCAATCAATATCTCTGTTATCATTTTAGCTACAGATAAAATAAAAAAACATTGTGTTTGTCATTAAAAAGTAAACTTTTTTTCTCTTGTAATTTTTTTGTAAAGTTAGCGGTTTTTGAGATATTTGACATTAAAAATTATAAACGGCCGCCATTTTGAAAATATTAAAAAAAAATTCTAAGTTAAAAGGTTACGCAACAAATAATTATACTAAGTTCGATCTCAATATCTTTTTTACTTCCAAAAATATTGAGTTTTTGTAAAAAACACATACAGACAGACAGACGAAAAATTAAGCACCATAGACCCATGTTTATATTGTGAAATATGTTTGTCTGGATCCTAGGAACATATCCACAAAAGGGGTCCAAGAGAGTTCGGGGACACTCATCTGTATGTGTTGCGTTTCTCATAAAAACCGTACTTATTTTGTTTCATGCAGGATAAATATATTAATATCTGAATTGATGTTGGCAAGCTTAACAGAATATGTGAACTCTTAACAACTTCTAGTTAAAAAATAATTTCTTGATCTTCTTCCGTGTTTTGGGACCGAATATTTTTTCGGCTTCTAAAAAACCTTGAACGTCTGTTCCATCGCCAGTTTTTTTCTTGTAGAGATAAGGCATAATCTGCAACCTTAAACCTGCTGAGGAGTAAATTAAGTTAGAGTATATTTAGTACAAATTTTATATTGTCGAGTAATAACTTTCATTTTTAATAACTACATTTTGTATTTAGTTAATTTAATTTCTTAAATGAAGCACCATTAAAACTGCAATAGCAATATCTGCAATAACGAAATACTATTATGGACGTCGTTTTATAAACCAAACTTTGTTCACCTTGAACTTACAAATATTAGCATGTTGGGGTTTGCACAACGTTGCCAGACGGCGCAAAACCAGGCAACATCGCATACATTACATTAGACAGTAATTAACATAGCAACAGCTGGCCATTACGACCGTAGTTTCATTATCTTTTCTAAATCCTGGCAACACAATTTATTTACTTGAAAGCTTAGAAAACGCTCAGTTTTAAAATTTAAATACAAGTGAATTTACGAGGGTAAATTCGTGCTAATGTTTTTAATTTTGCAATATTTATTATTTTTGTTTCTCGCTAAGCGCTGTTATTAAGGTCGCTGTGGATTAATTAACCGGATAACTTTATACGAGTTCTTTTTTCGTATCTCGTAGTTTTACGTTATTTAACTGTAAAGGAAAGGATTTTATTTGTTCATGCGCCTAACCGTTTACAATCTCCATCGCTGTATGAAATCATACTCACATATTGATTATTTACAAGTTACAGTAATAACAATACATTGATTATAAAGAGAGGCAGTTTGTATGTTTAAGTTTGAACTGATACACTAAGATACAAATTAAGCTTTCAAATGATACTATAAAGTATGAATTTTTAAAATAAATACCAAACTTTTTCAACCAAATATTTTTTTTTAAATTCTGATAATTAGAATATAATATGTCAGTTAGAATATTTGATAACTATTTCAAATTTGATTGTAATAAGTTTATCAATGCAAAAGATAATTTAAACAAGATATACAGACAAACGAGTGATTCTAATAGTCTATTAAAAACGTGAGTATGAACTCAGGAAATGCCTCCCGAACCAGACCACTTGTACTCTATGTGTTTTGGGTCGCTGATTCCGAAAAATCGGGGTCTCGCGGCTCTAAAATCCCGGCGTCACCCCTAAAAATACAAAAACCACCCTTTTTAGGGGATTTTTCACAACAAAGTTTATGACACCTCCCTCATAGAAACCGACCAAGAAATGCACCAAAAGGGTTTGCCGTAGGGGGTGAAACCACCCCTAGTGTGACGAAAAATTAGGAAATGACGAAAAATAAAATGTTTCTTCTACTTTTTGGTGGGAGGTGAAATTAACGGGGTCGTGAGATTATCTGAAGTAATTTTCAACCCCTTTTGTATTTTTAGGAGTGACGCCGGAATTTTCAGGAAATTTTGAATTTATTATTTTTTTTGGTTAAAAGTACATAACATTTTTCCTTTTCAGTAATTAGTACTTGGTATTCTTTTCGACATTATATCGGATCTGTATTTATAGTAGACCTACTAAGAAATTTATAGAAAGTCCATTATTTATTTGTAACCACTGCCAATGAGTCGGTGCAAAAAAATCATTAAAACATGTTTGAAATACGACGTTTATGAAATAAATATTCAATCCATACTTGTATAAGTGACGAAATTAAACGACTGTAGATACAACTTGTATCTGTAGGTCAGCGTATCTAAACTTGTGATCTCTGGTTCGAATCCAGGTGAAGACAATTATTTATGTTTGTATGGTTGGAATAGTTGAAAACAAGGATTTTTCAACTATGATAACCTGTTGATGCTTTACGCAGTTTAAAACCCAAATTTTTTAAAAGAAAATTTGGATATAAATTTTCTGGTATTTGAAATTGTTTTTAGAATTTAAAAATATATATAGGGTGTCCCGGAACTCTCTGGTTTTACATTAGTTTCTTGTGTTAAAATGAGATAAAGTTCCAATAAACAAAGATCCGGAAACTTATCGTTTTCAATTTTTCCGCCATTTTCTTTTGTTTACAAAATAAGTAATATTATTAGAAGCAAATAAGATATTTAGTTCAAATTTGATATTCGTATTTGATACGTAACCTTTCGCGAAGGTACAAAAAACCATTTTTTTAATACTTTCTAAATGGGGGTCACTAAATATTTTAATGTGTTTTGATAATTCTTTCTTTTTTTTTTTGAAGTGTAATACGAAACCACTTCGATGCAGATGAAACATGTAATGACATATCAAAAATCTTTCTCTGAGTTATGTGGATCGTTTTTAGAATAGAAAAATATATAAAATAGTGAACATTAAAACTTTAGGTAAACCGAGCTACACACGGGCTGATTCGATCACCTGATTTGTCTTCCCGACTCGTCGGACCAGATATTGTGTCGTGTTTAGGCTGATCAGCTGACCGACGTTGATCGGGTGATAAAGTGATTTGGAGCAAATAGTGTTTACCCTAATCTCGATTCATTGGATCATGGGGACGGTTATACTATGAGATGCAATCAACTCGACAACGTATAAAGTTAGGTTATCTGAGATTGTTGTAACATACGGCAAATATATGAAACACTCATTTGTTCTATTTGTTGCTTTATATATAATTCAGTATTCGCCAAAATAAACAGTATTGACAATTGTGGTTGGGTTTTAAAACAGCTGATTGATTACAATGTTGCTTTTACCAGGACAGTTTGCTTCTAATGACTTTCTTGTTTGAAGTTAGTTAACAATGTAATGGTTCTTACTAAACCAGCGAAAGTTTTTATCGTAGAACATTATTCGCTCATACGGAGCAGGTCGTTCCCATGGTCCTAGTTTGATGCGAATTGCTGTAGAGTTTCAAGAACGATTTCACAAACAGCAAACATGTGGATTCCCTTATGGAATACAAACTGGTCAATATTTAAATTTAAAGGACATAGTAGTTTATTTCACCTTAGTGTTAGTAGGCCTAATGAACTTAGAAAACCATGAGTTCCTACAAAATGTATGGTAGGAACTCATGGTAGGAATCTGTAGTAAAATCGTTCCTACAGATTCCAGGGTTTCCAGGGTTCGTGGTTTTCAGATGAAAGTCATGCACACCTTAACGGTTACACGTAAAAAAAGTGTTCTCATATTTCAACATCCTGAGATGTCGTAAAGAAGCCACAACATTGTGAGCTAATAACAGTATGGTGTGCCGTATCAGGGAGGTATATTCTAGGTCCGTATTTCTTTAAGGATGTTAACGGGAATGCTGTTACTGTAAACCAGGTGCGCTACAGAGAGAACATCTTCAACCTTTAACCTTTTGCAAGAGATATGCAGAGATATTCTGGCTTTTGGTTTCCAATGATTGCAGCAAGATGGCGCCACCAGTCACACCTCTGTTGCCACTGTTGCTTTGCTTCAAAAAAAGTTTGGCAACCGTCTGATTTTCCGAGGAACAGAGTTTCCATATCCTTCTCCCCACTCTTCCAACTTTCCCCCACCTGACGCTTATATGTGGGAATAATTAAGAAAAGCAACTTACGAATTGAGCCACTGACTACCTTTGCGGATTGCGTGAAACAACCTAGATACGTTATTTTAACCCAAGGTGCGAGAGTTGTATAACACCTAATGGAGACCATAAAGAATATATGTGTATTTATAACTTAACTTTCGGCTTTATTTTATGTTTGTGTATAAATAAAACGATTAAAATTTTAGTACTGCATCATATGTTAAAATTATCCAAGTTATGTTTCACTTTTAATTTAATTACTGTTTTTTACAAAGCTTGGAAATAGTTATTTGGCAAAGGGCAAGAAGTTTTAAATATTTGCACAGAAGAAATTCTTTAAAGTTGATAATATAAGGGAAGTTATAAAGAAAGTGATAGGTCGATGGGAGAATGTGCCGCCGCGTAGTGTCGTAAAACGAAACTAAGCTCGATGTTCTCGTTAGTGAGAAGAAATAAAACCGACGCCTGTGAACATAAAATAGAGTTCGTCTGTACTCTACCCTGATACCTGCCTTATGACTTGGGGTTGGGTTAATTGATTTTATAGCAGATTAGGTTTGCCTACAGCTCCGCTCGCGGGTTGTGAATATTATAGGGTGTGTTGAAAGTAGTGGGCAATATTTCTGAACAAATCGCTAAATCATCATGCACTAACGAAATATGTTTTGATATATTGTATGAGAAATGATTTGACCAACCTAACTGAAATGGCCGTCCGTAACCTGATTTATCCCAATTAATCGGACCTTAAGTTAGTTATTTTAAGATAAACCGTGTAAACAATTATCCTTAAAGTAAAATAGCCAAATAGATATAATCCCTAACTCAAGATAAATCTGAAGTTGCTGTTTTCATTCTTGTTTAGCACATTATAGGACAGTGGAAGGCATACATTTTAAATATCTATTGTAACTTTTTTCAAATATGTGAACTGTGAGTTATGTAATACCACTATTTTACAAAGGAATAGTCTAAAATTAGAAAATATTTTCATTGGTAAATCATTTTAATGTCCACAATATGACAGCGTTTTGACAGCGTTGATTACTTTTCTATAATCAGGAAAGCTTCTCTTGCAAAAATGTAAAAAAAGTATGTTTTTATTTGAAAATTTTTAATAATACACATATTTTTAGAGAAAACTGCATTGGTAAATAACCTTTCAAAAAATAAATAGCAAAATGTTAGAAACCAGTTTAAACTTTACCAGGCCACTATTGTTTTTTAGGATGAATATTTTGAGACGTGAATTTTTGCATTGTTATCTGTGATAAGAGAACTTTAAAACTATGTATCATAATATGTATCCCTTCATGAACCGTTTCACAGATCAGGCACGTAGACAACAAACATTCCAGAAGGTATAGTAGTTTCAACGGCCAGTAAACATTTTCCAGTTTCTAGAACAAAACTGATTTTAATAATGGCCGAGTGCCTTCTTTAAAAAGTAATGACAAATTGATAACTTGGATATGCTATTTTAGAACTTTAAATGGCCGTAGTTTTGATTTAATCATATATTGTAGGCGCTACGATAGCTTTAAAACAATTATACTCTACATGTGCTTCCCCCAGTGAAGGCAATTATTTCTACTATTATAGTAAACAACAATATCAAAAGATAGGCCCCAATCACACACAAAATTTAAAAATTTTTGCATTTACTTCTTTAAAATATATTAAAATTTTTCTACTCATTCATAATTTACAATCTGTTGATAACTAAAATCATAAACAAAGTTTCATATTTTAATTTAAAATAGTAATAATTCACAAGAAATAGGTTAATAACAACTTAAACACCAATCTTTTTTAAACTATTTATTCACTATTAAACATCTATATAAAAATGTTAACAAAATAAAGACAATTCTTACTTGGCTTAAAAAATATTCTTACTTGACAATATTTCTACTTAAAATAATAATAAATTTAAATCTTAAACCAATATTGAGCAAACAAATATTATAGATCTCCTAAGTATTGCCTGTTTGAGACTTCCAACTTCTAATTAGCTAGTCAAAGAGAAAATTAAAAAATTCATACACTTTGAAATTATAAAATTAAAATAAAATTTACAAAAAACCAATAAAACATTTATTAATACCTGTAAGGTAATCATAACCTTTTAATTACAATATCTTAACACTATACATAATCAATCTATATAATATTACAAATTTGTTTTCTTTTTATTTAAAAAAAAAAATATTTGAACCAACTATGCGTCATCAATCAACTGCCACTCAAAAATTTACATAATTTAAAAACCCGGCCAATGAATCCTTTCTAACATGTAATGAAACTAAATTGTAGAGGCGTGGAGCGTTCAAAGTAACAGAATGTCAGTATAAAGTTAGTTTTGGTTTTGGATCTAGCATTACATTACTCTTCAACATATCCAATATTAATATGTTTAGCCATATTTATATATACCGGTAACAAGTTATTTTTTACATTAGAATTATTTAAATTTAAAACATATTTGAAACAAGGCAAGGATTGGAACCGACTCCGAGAAACATAAAGCAGTCTAATCCCGGATTATATCTCAGTCTTCTAGTCTTACGATCTGGGAAGATTTGACGGTATCATTATATTGTTCCCAACTCCGTAGAGGTAAACTGCTGGGATTAAATCCAGACGGAGATATATTGCAGAACGGTTTTATTTGCAAAATGAAGTAATTGAAATATTATCCACAATGCTCCTTTAAAAGTAAGGTAAAGTAAAAGAGTCCAGTATCTACTATATCTACTGAAAATATTTCACCTAATTGGGTATTTAAATATTTTATGATTCTTTCGTGCTAAGTCAACGGCACCTATATAGGTGGTGCTGGCGGAGTACGGTTAGTATGCGCTCCATTTAAGCATATCAAAACTTTTTTTGTGACGTATGATTTTTAAAACAGTTTTTACTGCCAAAAATGTTGCTCGAAAAACACCCCCTCTAAAAGTGCTGATCCTAAATTTTCAAACAAAAACAGTGTTGTTAGGAGCACACATATAGTCCTTCTTTGATGGAAAACTATGACGGTTCTCATTTTTGTGTGAACAGACTTGAAAAATCATGTTGATTTTAGCGCTGTTGCGTAATACTGTGTTTTTGAGCCATCGAACCGAACACTTTTGAAAAGCATGGGAACCCTTGGAGTGCACTTTCAATTTAATTTAAAAGTTGCATATGGTATTTAAGGTTGTTTGACTTACTTTGATTACATGTTCGTTTAGATTAGAATCACTTGTGTTTTGATTAGCTATTCTTAAAATTTTGAGGTAGTTTATTTTTAGGCAAACAGTAAGATACGAATACTGAAGATTTTTCTTATATCGATTTGAATACACAACTTGAGACAGAATTGATTTAGTTGCTTTAGCAATTGGTATATAATGTTGACATTGTTGGCCCAATGCATTCCGCACTCTGGTTTGTGTGTGGAAGACATACAAATTGCACTTATTGATCTTTACTACCGTGTTCTAACATGCGTTGAACTGCTTCTTTGCATCTATGTTATATCATACTGCAACTATTTAACTCAAAATCTACTTATCTTAATGTTGACTGAATTTTTACTGTTGTAGGCTACTAAAAACATTACGGACTTGGTATTGTGGGAAATGGTAAATGTTAGACGTTTTATTTGCCATTAATGAGACAAATGATTCCTTTAAAACATTATTTAAAACTATAAGAATAATTAAAGCGTTACGTGTGAAATTTAATAAACATCAATGTCAGAACCTACTAAAAATTGCAAACATTTGTTTACATTAAAAATCATACCTTAGAATTCTACAGTGTATAAAATTCAAATTTGGTTAAACAAATATCGCGTATTTTAAATAACATTGTAAGGATTCCCTTTGTTCTGCCTACAGTAACACACTACCCGTGCAGTACAGAACAACGCGCAAACGCGTTCGTATACATGGTTTCATCTTAAACTCTACTACTTTGAATCTAAGGAACCTATTTTTCTTATCAAATCCCTATAATTTAACTTTTCTCCTATTTGTGGAGAAGCTAGCTGGCCGAGAGGCTAAAGCTTAGCCCATTCTGCTACAGTTGAACCTAGTTACTAGCTATTACAGCCTGCATAGCTATCCCCTCCCTACCCGTCTTCATAAGCCTAACTGAGATGGAGTGAACATTTTAAACAACTAAAAATCCACCTATTTGTAATAGAAAAGTACTAAAACTCAAAACCACTCTTCATAGAGTAATGGAATTTGTATAAATTACCTATTCATATAAACAAAGTAATTTAATATTTCCATATTGAAATTTTAGTTTCTGAAAATTTGGTTTTATAGTAGATTTAAATTTTGTATCTAATTTTGCCTAATCTAACAACCTAACTTAGTAGGTCAGTTTATTACCTTGCAAATAACAGTATTGAAGTTATAGCATTGGCGGATCCAGGGGGGGCTGTGGGGGCTGCAGCCTTCCCTTTGGGTTATTATATTTTTGTTTTGTTTATTGACTAGTCTCAGACAACATAACTTGTATCGAATATTTCACCCACCTCAGTATTAACCAATCTCAATAAAACAAAAACCATTGGAAAGGAAATGTTTTAAACTTTAATTTTTGTATTTACAAATTCTTCCAAAACGTATATTAACATTGTAATCATCGTTGTATTATTGTAGTCTAAATCAACGGATGCCGTGCGAGAAAGCACTAGCAAATTACTCAAACTCGTCACTTTTTAAAGGCACATAACCGATAAACAGACTTGTTTTGAGAAGAAGATAAGGACACCTATGGGTTCGTCAAGATTTGGAATTTCTACCACGATCTTCCAATCATTCGTCACTCTTATATTTTCTTAGATATATGAAGTTTTCTGTAAACCCTTGCAATTGGACAGTTTTTTACATTTTACAATCTATGTATCTATTATAAATCGATATATTTGTATAATGATTTTTATAGCTATTTGAAGTGCAAGTTCTATATTTTCGTTTGATATAAGAAAAACCTGGTTTAGTGTTCCGAGGCTATTCGGGTATTTTCGTGAACTATGTACATTTTCAACGCCCTAGGCGCGTTAACCGTTACCTTTTCCCGTCTGGCTGGAACCAGTGGCGTTTCTAGGGAGGGGGCCCGGAGGGGCCGGCCCTCCCTTAAAACTTTAGGCAAAAATGTAGCAAAAGCTACTGGCATGAAGAATTAGGCTACAAATTTACTAACATTAACTAAACATTTAAACTAACAATACTGTAGGCCTACACTTTACGGTTGCCATATCACCGGATTTACACGGAAATTACCGGATTTTGAGGGTAAAAATAAATCTCCGAGGAATTTATGCAAATAACAAGAAATCTCCTCTTTTTAAAATGTTTCCAAAAAAAGTTATATAACGAAAATTTTCTGTTGATATCGTATTTAGGAATGAAAATTGATTTACGTTTACAACTTTATCGTCATGGAACTATTGTCAAAGCTAAACCCTCTCCTCTCTCTCTCTCTCTCTCTCTCTCTCTCTCTCTCTCTCTCTCTGTAGACTCTAACGTCTATTATTGTTACTCTTTGGCTTTTTTCGGCGGGACTTTGTTAGATTTGGCCTATATCGCAGTTGTCGATCGCTGAAAATGTACGAAGATTTACTGCGCCAAGGACCAACGGAACCGAACCAAGATCAGCGGTTTTGCAGCCTTATTATACAGAGGCTGACTAGGGATTTCCACTTAACAAAACATCGATGATAGAACTCGAAATTTGTACATCGATGTACTTAATGTTCTTTTGTTATATGATTCGCAAAGTATTTGTTTTAAAATATTCAAATAATTTAAAAGCAAAAGTATACAGTAATTAATTAAAATGCTAATTTGACAATTTAATATACTTTAGGGAAGATTTTCTGTATTGATCAATGTATTTCCATAACAGTTGATTTAAATTATAAAATTAATTTCTACGCTGATTTTTAGATAAGGTTTGTTAAAACAAGTCATATTGGGTCTATAATAATTGTTAATAATGAGCTTTATTCAAAATTAGCTATTTTCCTGTACCAGCATTATAATTGATGTTTTAAATAATTACGTTTTATAATGTGTTACATACAAATAAAGAAACATTTGTCTGAATGGTAAAAAATCTTTGAAAGATCTCTGTTACATAACCCCGTTACCTAATAATTTAATTAATCAATGTGCAGTTTAAAACTGTTGTAGGCCTACATTAAAAGCAATAAAAGCTGAGTTAAAAGTAAACTGAAACTAACATTTTTCCGGTGAGATGATTGGTCCTAATTTTATAAAAAGTTTAAATTAACTTATGATACTGCTTTTGACAATAATATATACTTTTCAGCTTACAATTTGTGGTGTTTTTACATTTATATGTTATTACTAAAACACATGTTTTGTGTGATTTGCAATTTAAATATAACAACAAATAATAAACCTTTTCTATAACTTTAAATATATATATTTTTAAATCCCGCTCAATTTTGAAATTGTAGGCATAACAATAGCAAATTATTTGATTCTATATGAATTTTGTATGTTAAAAATTTAATTTAAAGGAGCTTTTTAATAGATACTTAATTTAAAAAATTCCCCATACCCTTTATCCTCCCCAAAGCCCCCTGGTCAGATAGCCAGTTAAAATCTCCTCTTACTCCCACACTACCATATTATGACAACTCTACGTACACTCAATACACTCCACTGTACGTTGTCAGTCAAGGTTGGCACTACAGCCACTACTGCACCCCACACTCCACCTTATCTGAAGTCAGACAATACAACATCATTTTAAAATTGTGTACAATTTTCTTTTATTTATTCTTACTAAACAAACCAATTAAATCCCTATACAATAATTTTTTATCGCATCACTGTAAAATTATAAACATTGCTGAGAAGTACAGTTACTTTAAGTATTTTAAAATATGGCCTGCTGGGCCTCCCAAACTTAAATCCTGGATACGCTACTGGCTGGAACTGTATACTTTAGATTTGTCAGATTTTTGTTTAGTTGTTCTAATAAGGCTATTCAAAATTTTCAAGTATATTAGTCCTACAGTTCAACTTTATTATTTATTCTCTACAATTTGTTACAATGAAATTTCATTTTTGGGAAAAGCATATAATCCTTAGTTTCTATTCAAAATAGGTGCTCGTGAAGTAGTCTTAAAAGACGTTTTCAAGCACTGTATTCCAACAAAATTATTCTATTACCCCCCCCCCCCCACGGATAGGAGACAGCCCCTTCCTTGAAAACCGGCTAGATCCGCCCATAGCGATTTGAAAAATAAACGATCACTGTGTAAACTGTACATATTTATGAGTTATATTCATTAAAATAAACATCAACGTTAAATAATTTCTCATATAAATTTTTGACCCACAGTGTCATAAATATGTACTTCCTTAAAGGGAGGACTTTACTGAAAATGCTAAAATTGTACATACTTACTTCCTCACCCTCCATTAAAAAAAATATTTGTTTGTTTTTCAAAATGCTAAAACTTTAAACGTATAGTAGCTTTGTATATGTGTTATTTGTCAGCTAATACTCTAGTTTATAAAGTTAGGTATTGTAATTAAAGTGAGTTTATACACATATTTTGTGGGCGAAATTAAATAATAAATATAAAATGTTTGAAATTTACTGTAATAACAACATTTTTAGGAACTAAAACTTTACTATGGGAAATAATACATTTATTAGTATGTATGGATTATGCATACACAATTTCAATACTATCTTCAGTAGTATTTAGCTTTTAGTACGTTTCTATAATACAAATTAAAATAAGTAACGTTTTGCTCTATGACAGTTAGACTAAATAAATGAAGACAAGGCAATTTGATTAGCATGTATTATTGCTTATATGGAAGTATTCTAGACCAAACCTTGTCCTAGCGAGCAAACGGATTAGTTTATATTACCACACTTTTTCGTATCTTATGCATCTAAGGAAAATATTGTCTTGTAATTCCAATACCCCGGAGGTATGTTGGGAGGGTACTGTTTCAAGACAGTGGCCGAAAACATAAAAACTTAATTTTTTATTTAATATCACATATTTAATCTCAGAAACGTCTTTTTTATTAATGATAATAAATTCTACTAAAACTATCCGAAAAGAATACTTGGTAAATATTTTCTAAAGTTTTATATAAAAGTCGGCATATTGGTGTACTCAATAAGAGTGCTTGTAGTAAACCTGTACAGATATTATACAGAGATAAAGGTGTTTTAACTTGGAAAACTGTTTCATTAATTTGCCTATAAACTGATGAAATATATTGTCTCCATAAAAAGAAAATCTTGAATTACTGCCTTACCTTTTACCGATTATAATCCGGGTGAAGAATATGGATGAACATCCGTCGGTGATTTTTGTCAAAACAAAATCGAAATAAGATATTAATATTCCTTAAATATTGTAAGCGAAAATAAGGAAATTGTGGGATATAAATTCCAACATGATGGACAAGTGAAAAATCCTCCAACAAAGGATGCATTATTTATGTACAATAAACGCAAAGATTGTATTTAGAAAAAGACACAATAAACGGTTTGAGTAGCATATATTTCCCCAAAAGTAGGAGCCAATTGAAACTCTTTCGGTTAATTAATTTAAAAATAACATTTTATAGAAATGTTTCTTTTGTCTCATAAATAACGTGAGATGAGACTGTTAGTCATGTTTTCTGTTCAGCTTTTTGGAGTATTTTTTTTTTCAACTTTTAATAATATTTCTAATTCAAAATATTAATTTAAAATGTTTGTGTTTATTTAAAAAATGATTGATTTCTGAAAAAAAAAATATGTGGCAAATTCAATAAAAACTTTAAATTAAAAGAATAGTAAAGTTATTTATAAAAGATAATCTAAGGGAAAAATGGGGTTCTGTTATAGAAAATATGAGTTTCTATCTAAATAAAAATACTTTGAAAATGAAAGGAAAATAAACAGTAAGTTGAACCATATTTCTTTTATACTTTGATTTTTAACAATTCAAATAAATCTTGTTAAAGGGTTTTCGTCCACTCTACTTTTTATTGTAGTAAAATTCGGTAAAACTTCATAACTCTGATTACATTTAAGGTGTCTGGTGATGAAAGTACACATTGAAAGTTGGCAAAGCAATATGGTGAATGAATGTTGGAATGGGAAACTTTATTTAAACGTTTAGTCTACATCACTATTTCGAACCAAAATAATCTAACGGAAATATTTTTTGTAAATTCCAATGTCCCAAAGACGTATATTTTGGAAGGTGGATATGATGTTATAATAAATTTAAAATGTAAAAATTGGTCGAGTAATATTATTTTAAATTTCTTTTAAAGGTAAAAATTTCTTAGAATAGTGTTTTTGTAATATTTGGAACCTTTTCAAGATGGTGGTCCTAAAAATAAAAATTAGAGTTTTCAATGTTTGTTTAATAGCATAGAAAGTGTTTAACCTCATAAACTTCTTTTTATAGTTCATAATAATCCCACAAAACAATCGTCTATTGGCGTATTCTTATGTGAAGAATATGAATAAAATTTGAAATATTTCTTAACATTTAAAAATAAACATTTCAACTTCATTTTGTATATTTTCCAAAACGCCAATTTCACATCTACATATTATATATTACGTAGACAACTTTAAAATAACAGGATCCATGAATTGAACTGTCGAATTTGAACTGTCGAACTGTTCAACCATACTTATACTTTTAGGTCATACTGTATATTATCAAGTAAAAGAACTATTTATAATATTTTTCCTCTTTTGAAATATTTATCTCTTTAATAAATATCGTTAGTTTGACCCAGTTCAAGAAACTCTCGTCTTAGAACCTGTGACGCAAAAGCGATTAAATAACTTTGAGGATTATTGAAGTTCAAGACAAAGATAAAATTAATTTCACTGAGAAATTAAATTCTACTGAAACTATCAAAGAGGAATTCTTCGTAAATATTTTGAAATTAGAATTAGTAGTCAAGGAAAGTGCGTATATTAAATCTGTGCAGATAGTATTATACAGAGATAAAGTTGTGGAAAACTATTGAATTAAACGTATTGTCTTTTTAAAAGGGCAATCTTGAACGACTTACCTGAGCCACTGAATTATTAAAGAGGAAATTGTATCTGGAGATTCTTAGTAGGAACCCACTTTTTGATAGCCTGATATGTCGTATGCCTGATACACCACTGTCGGAAAATCGGAATAATTTTGCAGAAAAGTTATCGATACATGTATTTATTTATTTATTGGATATTGTCTTTTGGTTTTGTTTTTTTAAACAACATTTGTATAAAACAAGTCATATTACAACAGATTTGAACAATACTCAAAAAATACAATTACAGAACAAGCAGTTTAAAAAATAGAGACAAATATACGATAGTATTAACATAAATACACAAAATTAAAAAATTAAAATCTGTAAGAATAAGTTAATAAGATAAAACAAATTGCAAAACAAAAGAGATCGCATCCATCACAAAATAGTATCATGATGCACAGACTCATCCACCGAGTAAAAGGACCCAGACAATGGAAACTGTGTTTATAAAAATTCTGTAGTTTGGTGAATTTTGAATGCTTTATTCATGGACTTTGCACCAGCTTGTGAGGAACGTTTACTGTGTAAATTTAACCTGTCTTGTCAGGCACGATACCACAAGCTTTTCTGGTGCGGTAGTTGTGTATATCAATATTTTGGACATGATCACACAAATTTAGCATGTGCTGTCTGGCACGATACCACAAGCTTTTCTGGTGATATGGTTGTGTATATCCATATTTTGGACATGAACTTTATCTTTTATTTAGCCTTGCAAATAAGCCTTATGGCTCTTTTTTGCAAGACAAACATTCTTTTAATATTCTGAACTGATGAGTTTCCCCAAAGAAGAATTATATAGTTCAAATAATGATACACTAGCCTATAATAGGCTGTTAAAAGTATCGATGTACCACAGTATAACTTCAAATTTCTCAGTACAATAATACTGACATTTAGTCACTAATACTGCTAGTGTGGTCATTTAACTTGTCATCAATTTGAAGACCTATTAATTTGATTGATTTCACTTCTTCAAGTTTACTATCACCTAGCATTATACTTGGTGTCTGATCTGAGTTATGCTTCCTGCTGAAGTGTATGTACTTAGATTACATGGATTGATTGTTAAATAAAATTGTTTTCAGTAAAAATTGTCCAGTGGAATAAATAACTTGAATAAAAGCTGCTCCAATTGTTGAATTAGTGTTGTGTCATCAGAAAATTGAATTACCCTATCTGCATATATTGACGTGACAAATCATTACTATAGAGTAAAAATAATACTGGGCCGAGAAATGATCCTTGCGAGTCAATGTCTCAGCTCAGTTTCTTTAGACAGCCTTCCTCCAATATTAACACGCTATGATCTACTTATTGGAAATAAATGTTGAGTGAAAAATGTATTAAAGAAATCTGCAACACGTAATGGTTCTGAATAACTAACTCCATCAACCTCCAACGTCACATTGCCAGAACTAACATTCTGTTTACGAACATCGTTAATAATTTTCCTAGAAGTTTTACTAACATTATCCAATTGAAATTTGTTTTGTTTATTTTATATGATTTAGCTGCCGCTATTAAACGTCTGTATAATCGCTTCTAATTTTTGTAACATGTTTTGAATTCTAGAGTGGTAGTTATTTTATACTATTTCTTAATACAATGTCAACTTCTCCTCAGATAGAAGAATTTTATTAATTTAGCTACCTATTTTATTGTAGGTTTGTTTTGCTTTCTTTTTAATTTGAAAAGAACAAGCAACATTAAGAAAAAAAAACACACACAAGTTTGAAAAAGAATTTAATTTTGTTATCTAGGCCATTTAAGCTATCAAAACTCTCCCAATTTTAATTTTTTAGTAAGTATTTAAAAACAATGAATAATTTCCGCGTTGTTTAGTACGAAAAATATCCGATTAACCACAATACCTTCATTTCGCTTCTTTAGCTTTCCACAAGACTTTACGACAGTAGTGTACGTAGGGAGACACGAAAATTCTTTCCTTGGAGAATAGAACCCACAAACCTAATTTCACCTTTATTAGTTCAGTAGCTCAAGTAAATGAGTAATTCAAGATTTTCGTTTTACATACATGTTATCAAAATTAAACAGTTTTCCAGATTACCTTAACTTTCTCCCTGTTTAATATCCTGTAAACATTAAATATTACACTTTCCTTGAGAACTAGTTCTAATTGGCAAAATATTTACCAAGAATTCTTCTCTTATAGTTTCAGTAGAATTTAATTTCTAGGTGAAATTAGTTTTATCTTTGACTTATACTTCAATAATCCTAAAAGTTACTTAAACGTTTTTGCGTCGCATAACTAAGACGACAGTTTCTTTAACTAGGTTAAACTGACGATATTTATTAAAGATTATTTACTTAAAGAAATATTTTAGAACGACAAAAATTCCTTAAGTATTTCTTTCTTTTACTTGATCCCATACAGGATGGCATACAAGTTTAACGGTTGAATACATCAACGCAAATTCTACATTATAATTGAGAGTCCTGTCATTTAAAGTTGTTTACGTAACCTTATTGGTGTGAAATTGGTGGTTTATAAAATACATTGTCTTCCTAAAAGATACGAAATAAGATATTCCTGTTTTCTAGTTTGTTTTATATATTATTGTATATTAATTCATTATTCAATTTTTACTTTTCAGGTAAGAATACGACAATAGATGCTTATGTTGTGTGACAATTGTGAACTATAAAAAATAGTTTCAGTGAATAATTTTGTATAGTAATAAAATTTTAAAACCACTAATTTTGTATTTTTGAAATCAACATCTTGAAAAGGTACCTATTAATAGTACTATTCGAAAATTTCGAAACTAAAGTTCAAAATGCATAAACACGGATCCTTTTCGAAAACAGAAGTTCAGTGGGTAGTTCTGTGTGCAAAGTTCCAGTAAGATGTTAGGGCTGAAGCCTTTAGTATACACCATAACTCTTGAGATTTTCATATTTAAAGGTAGGTTATTGGTTTTCTTAAGTCGAATTACAGGGTTGAAAAAAGAAAACACTTTAGTGATGTCTAAAAACGAACTACCAGCCAGGGTATTAGGCAAAAGCCTTTACCCACCACCACCCATCGAGTTTAAATTTTTTGTAACCAGGCTATTGGTATTTGCAAGCAAACTTTTTAGAACTAAACTATTGCTTGTATTGGTGTAAATTGCAATAGAAAAAAGAAAATTTGCCTTAAGGAAAAAGGACGTCTCTTTTATTTCTGTGTTTTACAAAACTTTCTTATAGCCACGTTTTTTGTTCACCTCTCTGGCTGCAGCAGAACTCTCATCAGACTTCCAGGAGAACTTACACGTGAACAGGCTACATATAACTGGCCTTCGGAGAAACAGTCATTCCTTAAATCCACTCTTGCTACTTTCAAAGATTGCCCTTGCGCTTTGTTTACCGTCATGGCAAAGCAGAAGTTGACGCGAAACTGCAGTAATTTGAACTGAAAATAGCAGTCAGAAGAAATAAAAGGGATTTGGGGTACAAAAACTATTTCTCCTGCACCAATCACATTCCTATTTAAGGATTTAACCTGCAGTCTGGTTCCGTTACAAAGTTTTGGAGGTATAAGATTGCACAGCACCATTATTGGAGTTCCAACTTTGAGGCAGAGATTGTGAGGTGGAATTCCGGGGGGGGGGGGTTTAAGTGTGAAGAAACAGCGTCATCCAACTCAACCGCAGAGTCTACAAACTGATATTCCACCAACTTTGAAGAAAGTTGATCCAATACAGAATTATTAATGCTGGCTGCGGAGTCGTTCTTTAATGTTAAAATAGCTCTTTCATTATTAAGCCAACTAAAATTGTTTTTGTGCAGTTTGTTCAAATCGGTGTGGATATTTTCATTTCAGTCACAGCGTTTAGATCTTTGACTGTTAAGCATAGATTGTTTTGAATTACTACTTTGCCTTCATTTTCAGGTAAATTACTACCTCCGTTTTTAACAAGTAAGTTTGAAAACTCCTGCGCCCCAAGATAACCTTTGAGATGAACCCTCATGTTGACTCGCAAGCATAGTCTGAATCAACGCATTTAACCACTTCAGATTAGACTTTAATTTTTTTAGAGTTTAGCTTCGTTACGTTTCAATTAACCGATTTAAAAAGTTAGACTACGTTGTAGGACATTTCATTGAGGTACTCAAGATTGACATTTACAAAGTCTGCATCATTAGACGATGAGGGAAAGCCAGCCTGTTGCAGTGATAGGTATGGCATTGAAACGGCACAGTCCGTTATAGATGGACAACAAGCATTTGTTGTAGACAACATTCATAAATACCGCTGTGCCAACTTCAATGCACTCTTTTCCCAGTTCTCTTTTTACATCCTCTGATAAACTGTCCTTATATTTTTTTCAAAGCCTCATGAGCCAGTTGCCCAAAAACTAACATCACAGCGAAGAGTTCAATTAATCTAAGATACTTACCCATTCATCAACAAGCCATACGTTAGACAAGTTAGGGACTATCGCCCTGAAAATATTAATATTTTTAGATACTTACTAAAAAATTAAAATTGGGAGAGTTTTGATAGCTTAAAATGGCCTGAATAACTGTCTCCCTCCTCCCTCCGCAGAATCTTCATCCATTTGTTGTCTTTGATGTCCAAAAGGTAGCGATTAATTTCACTTCTTGCAGTTTTTTCGCTTACCATCCATTCTGCAAAATATTAAAAAGTTCACCCCCAATTTATAATTATAGTTACAATATCATTTTGTGATGCTACTCATTATAAAAAATAACACTGAACACATTTAAAAATAGTAGAAAAATGGGCCAAATCATTATAAAATATATGAGTATTTGAAAAAAACAAGCCAATAAAGATAGAAACAAAATATGTTTCTCAAAGAAAGGTGCGAAACAATAAGAAATCGTCAATCACATCTTTTCGGAAACATTTTAGAGGTTACCTATTTAGAATTAATTAGTAATAGTTACTAATGATATTTCAATATAAGGCATCCCTCAACAAATAGTATATATATATTTTTTTATTTTTTCCAAATCACTCTAATTATAAAATTAGTGATAAATTACAAAAACATTTTTCTTGTAATAAAATAAAATGAGTATATTACTTCTTTACATGGCATATAATCACAAACTCTTACTGGTTTATGCAAAAATATTAAAATAGTCTGTTAACTTATCTTTCTTGAGATTACAACCACGTTTGACATCTGCACATGAAAAACTGACTCTACAAGTTCTCCTGTTTGCAACGATCACTTAACTGACCAAATTTTCCTTTGTTTGGAGCCTACACCATCAACGTGCAGGCTACAAAGGAAATACAAATTCCCAGGCTTCTTATTGGTCCAAAATAATATCAAAATGAATAAGGTTCAGCATTGCTCAACGTTGCAAGTTATTTTGAACTTTATATTAGTTTATTGTCCACCGACCATTAAGGAAAACCCATTGTTTTATGTGGTGCCCACCTAGAGCACTTTTGAGGTGGTTAACCACTGACCCACACAAAGTTTCAAGCCAAGTGTGTAAATCGATTCATTTGTTCTTTACGTACCGCATTCTGATAAGTTCCTTACCAAATGAAAAGGTTATGCAATATGACAACACATTTCTTATAATGTTCATACTATTTAGTTCATTGTGACAAAATAGTGTTTTAAGAAATACAATTTATTATTATTAGTTCTCAAGACATTTACGTGATTCATAAGATTACTGTTGTAAGCTTGTATTTATATATTTTTATTAAAGAAACACACAAGAACTGTACACTTAAACAATTAAAAAATATTTAAACACTTGAACTTGCTTATTTAAATATAAAAATGATACAAAGGAGTGTGCTGGTGCGCCATGCCTAGATTTGAACCTAGGATAAGAGTAAATTTTGTCCAGCCTTTGCGCACATGTAAATAACTCCATGAGGATGAATTCTAAAACAGAAAAAAAGAATGTCATACAGAAAAAAATGTACTTATATTTTTGTGGGGAAGGGGTAGACAATTAATGCAGTTTTTAATATTAATACCATTTGTTTAAGCTAGAGCTATAAAATCCCTATTGTTGAAAAGTATCATTTTTTAATTGTCAACATTTTTATGCAGATTCATTATATTTGAAGTGGTACGGTTGGCCTGATTGCAGGAAATATTGGTGGAAGCATTTATTAGAACTTTGATAACAAACAGTAATTTAACGTCAACTTTGCCCATAACTCGTCCAGCCAAGCTGTCACAATAGCCTATGTTAGATGGAGTGTAGATTAAACTTCAAAAGGTTTCGTAAGAGTTTATCTATTAAATCAGTTTAATTATCCAAAATAAAATTTACAACTTTAATAATTTCATAATGACATTTCTGTTTTATCTCCCCAAAATTTATTTAAGGTACTTAAAGGCACATTGGTCAGATTACACTTACATAGATATGATACGAAAAAACTACTTTTTCCAAGTAAAGTATTTTTGATTTAAAAAATATACATTTATTTACGCGTCTTCCTTTTTTGAGCTGAAACGCACGCCATAAACTTTAATCCAATCTACATTTTTCGTACCCTAAACAGATTGTTCAGGGTTGGAGTGAGATATGGAACTTGTCATATTGATAACTGACGCTAAGCATATTTTAAATCAAAACTCTAAAAGTACCTTACTTTGAATTTTGGGCGGTCCAAAGTTTGTGAGCGAACGAAACTTCGTGGTTTTTAGAAACCACACTTTTTAGCGGCTAGGTACCGTTCGACTTGAAAAAAATAATGTTTGGAAAAACGATTTTGGTCTGAGACGAAGTCAAAAGTTATTTAAATGGAAAGTTTGCCTTTTTTAGGACCACTAAGAATCTTAATGGAATTTAATCGTTAAACATTTCAATTTAAGTCAACTGTTAGTCAAAATCGTTCTTTACTTTGAGCTGGTAGAGTAAAATAATTAATTAATAATGTACAAAAGAGAAGAAAATACAAAAGCTAACATTTAAGACCGGTTGCTTTTTATTGTTTTTATTTCTATTATTTATATATTGTTGTGCATTTGTTATTATTGTGCTATGTTTAACTAGAAGAATTAGAAATAAATTGTTATTGTTGTTCTTCTATTTTCTAAATGTGTGGTATGAATTTTTGTAGCTGTAATAAGCTTAGAAAGTATTTTGGTGTTATATTGTACAATATTTTATTTTTATAAAGTGAATTCTTACTTTATTTATTCTTAGTATGTTACCATTAATATTATTACTATAAATTATTCGTGTTTTGTGTCCATAAACAAAAAGTTGCTCTATTTTTGTATTTTGGGGAAGTTAAAACTTTTACACTCTGAATTTTCGTATGAACATATATTAAGATACATTTCCTCTTATTTTTTCAGAAGTGTGGTTTTGTTTCTTTGTACTCTCTAACACGTAAGTATATCTACTTTTTAATTTTATTCAAACGTTTAGAAACTTAATATTATAGAGTTTGTTTGTCTAAAAGAACAATTTTTATGTTGTTCCGTTCGAATGCTTTTTTTAGTAGAATTGCGCTAAATTCTATTTGATTAATAAAACTATTAAATTTATTACAATTCATCGAAATTCGAGCATATACAAAGCAAATGTAGTTGAATTGAAAAATGTTTTAATATTGTATTGTTTTAGACTTTGTTTATATTGTAAACTTTGCAGTTATCATTGTTAACTTTGTAAACCCATTCATAGTTAGTTGTTTATTGTTAATAATTCATAGTTAATTAATTAAAATAATATAAACGTTCACCGGGTAGTTGAAAAGTTCCACTTCATTCCCAAATCTAATTGAAATTTACAAATAATTCAAAGCATGAAAACAAAATAAAATTATATGCATTTGAAAGAGAAACACGTGCCGTTTATTTTTACTTATATAATTTACACATTCACATAAACTCCTGTTTTATCAATACATTTCCCTAATCTAACTCAAACAAGTTTACGTAAAAAGTTAACTGGAATATATCTGGGATCTCTCTTATTGCTCTCTGTAAATATTTTGGTTTCCTTTTAGTACATTTCATCTTAACATAACTATAAAGAGAAATTTCAAGGTGTTAATCACGACTTCTTGCAGAGACGAATTTTAGTTGGTCGGCACGATAAAAAAACAGAATTTCAAAACAATTAATTTCTGAGGGAATCGAAAGTTTAACCAGTAACGCGAAGTATAGTGTTGCTTCGTATTCCAGGAATGTGATGATATTGCATTTTTCCAACATGTCCTTTCAGAAAAAACCAAAGTGTACATCATATCGGTTGATAATTTCACAAAGTGTTGGCCTTGGTTACCATAGTTTATCAGCATCCAAGTAAAAACTGTAAAGGATATCAAATTCGCAAGCGTGAAAACGGCTTCTTAGGATTATAAAATGTGATAACACACCTTATTTTAAGTCAATAGTAGTACTTTTTCTCTGTGGAGTAGTAGCTACATGTTTAACTGCAACAGGCATCATCATTATGATCACTAACATTATTGATCACATATCACAAACTACTACTATTTACTTAAATTTGTTTGTTAATTAGTTTAAAGTAGTTCTAAGACTAAACAATGAATATTACTTGTGTATTGAAAAGATTACTAACTTCCATTTAACAAGCTAACACAAAACTACATACGATGTGATATCCAAGGTAAAATTTAACTTTTTGTGAAGAATACTTGAATTCTCAAATTTCTCTCCTGTTTGTTTTATCGGCTTTGATCATTCTTTCTTGAACTGTAGTTTAATATTTCACTGAACTTATCTCCAACATTTCCACTATCGATATGTTTTTATGGCTGTTTTTATTTGTGCATGCATTTTTTTCTTCATTCTTTACTCTTTTAACAACCCTTTCTTCAATACTTAGCTTTCCAGTCATGATACCATACAAGATTAATTTGTACTGTCGTGAAAAGAAATCAGTATGAATTACATTTTAGTCAGTATACGAACTGAATGTGCCCAGCCTAACAAACAACGAACGTCCGTATAGTTATGAGTTTATTATCGAAGAACCCCTATAAAGGCCAAATTTTGCCACACTATTTATGTCTATACAGTGTGTTGAAAAATACAACTTATGTATTTCTTTTAAGTTAATGGTTTTAAGATATGCAACATCGACCATTTCAAACGCAATTTTGAATTAGATGGTTGGAAAAAGTTGATTTTATTTCTTATGACAAACAAATAGGCTACTACTTATCTTCACACCTATTCCAGCTCAGCATTGCAGTCTCTCTGCTTTATAGTATTACAGTGTTACAACTTGTAGGATTAAAAGGGATGTGACAGCTACCGTTGTCGCTTCATCCAACTTCTCGCCTCATTTAATTCTTTGTGTTCCCTTAAATCTTCATTACAATTCCAAAGATGTGTTGTAAGAGGAGGATTTAAATTCAGTCAACGGCATAAATCGTGACTACTGTGACTGGAATTTTAAGCTAATTAAGTCCTACAATCTGGTTTAGAATTATATCATAGAGCTGAGGTCATTTACTTGTCCGTTTCTAAAATACACTGGTCCTATAATTTTCAAAATTCTGTGTATATATGAATAACCTATATGTATTAATGGACTTAAATCCCATTCCATCACATTTCTGGTTCACTGGACATACATTTTACTTCGTTTGTATCTTTTTTTTCTCCATTGATGCAGGGAAAACATATAATAATTGCGAGGAACTATTATGTATGGCAATTGATTTATTTATTTAACTGCCATACCTTTCAAATATATGATATTTTCAGTCATTTTATTCATTTACAGTAATCAAGGACTTTAACTTGACGAAAACTAAGAATATTTCAAAGCCTACATTTTGAATTTAGGTATTTTTCGCCGCGTTTTAGTTATACACATTATAATTATTTGGCGTCATAACCATCGATTCCCTCAGACAGTTATATTTTTATAATACTAATAAACCTAAGCATTTCAAACAGTATAACAGTATTACATAACTTTAAACTAATTTAATAAAATACAGAATTTTGAAATTTATATTTTAGTATTGTGATACAAGAATGGCATTTGCAGAAATAGAATGTTTGTACCGCGTTCTGTTCCCCGACCTAATCACGTTTGCTAAAGGAATGCATATTTCAATTAAAATGTTTGAGATAGTACTGAGAATTGAATGCACGCAATATAAATTAAACTGCCTATCATATTAGCAAATAGACTTGATATTTTATGTACTGTTTGTGCATGCGTACTGGAAATCCTTCTTTCTGAACCCACGGTCGATCTTCCTGAATAGGAAATTTTCTTTTTGAGGATTTACTTTCACTGCTGAACAAACATAAGTAGCAAGGTTAAAACAAGTGAGCTTAAGTAAACAGTACCGAAATTGGAATAGCTTTAAATGTTTTACTTTTAGACTACTGTACGAAGTAGAAGGAAGCTGAAAATAATTCCTCAAGCTTTAGGCAACTCTCGGAGCGTTGTTGAAGATGTTGGTGAAAAGAGGTTGTTGCATAATTCTAACGAATCTAGTTATTTCTTCAAGAATGTAAGTTGCCTGATTTGAAATTAGGAAGTGAAACACCACCACTCTCCTTACTAGTGTCACTCCTTTGTAATTTCAGAAACCTTACAATCCTAGGATAAAAAAAATAATTAAAACATAGGCAATATCACAGTCACACAGTAAACCAGAGTTTCAATATGTTAAGGTTTGGACTGTTTTTAGGTACGAATCCAGCTACTGACGTTTGCTTTTTAAAGACAACACTTTTATGTTACTTTATATGCCAACTCTAAGTGAACTAATTGGTTGCTGATAAATTAGGTGGATAAAACCATTATATAATATAAAGAAGATTATAAATCATCATTCAGTATCTGATCAATTGATATGCCACAGTTTTTAATCTTCGCAATTTATTCGACATAAATTATACGCTTTATCCTTGACTAATTAAAGGTAACGGTAATCCTTCCCAGTACTGAATACAATAATCTTTATATATTGGGCTGACGAGAAGGGAGGGCTGAGAGGTTTAATGGTCGACAAAATTTACAAAAAATAAAAATTTTAATTTAATTTAATTTAAATGCCACCAAGAATACAAACTTTTGTTGTTAAGAAAGAGAAAAACAAATTAGAGAATGTATCAGTGTGCAGTAGAGAAGTATGACGTTAGCGTTGTTGTGGACATCGAGAGCGCAGGCGCTGTGACTCATCTCTCCCCTTTGTATTATTTTTATGTGTGGTTTATCCTTTTTTAGTTAATTGTTTTTCATTTAATTATGGTATTTTATTTTTACTTTCTTGTGTAAGAATAGGTTTTTATTCTATTATAATTTCTGTTTGATCTTCTTGTTTTACTTATTCTTTATGAGGAGGTCTTTGTTCAGTAGTTCATACTTTTCTTATGAGGTAAGACTATATTATTAAATTTAGGACTTACCCTCTTCAATATTCCTTTTCGTCGCTAAACTACGGCCGTTTCGGCTCTTCAGCCATTTTCAAGTTTATCAGGTTTCCCTCCGTCACTTACACAAACACTTACATATAACTAACACAACGATTACATAATAAGTAAATAAAATACACTTACACACCCGTATTGCTTAAACTCGTGGTGAGCGACCACATACTACGCTGTCCCTGTACGTACGAAGAAGACACAGGCACTGGCATTTTCAATGAAATCAAACACCTGAAGTCAATACATAAGACCAACTTTGGAGAAACACTAAAGAAATTAAAGTTGGACAGCTTGTTTCCAATACGTCTATATTGCTCTGCTGCATCCCCTGTATCTGTAAGTCACTGTGTGAGAAGTTTCAGTGTAATGAAAAGAATAAAATGTGTCAATCGATTAACGACGAACAAAGGCAGCATGAATGATCTCAGCATTTTGATGAAGGAACCCGATTTTGCAAGAAGTTTGAAATATAATGATATTATTGATGACGTAGCAAGAAAGAGGGCTAGAAGAGTTGTATTTTCGTAAAGTAAAATTTCCTCTAAAATGTGTTTATTTAACATAAAAAATGTATAAGTACAATTTTATTTATAGTACATCAAAAGATAATTCATGACGGTACACATTTCTTCTGCAGAAAAAGTTGATACTGAAGTAAGTCTTGGTTATAAAAATAACATGCAAGTTCGCAGTTCTGGTCTAAATTAAGTGAAGGATGGGGGGGGGGGGGGGGTTACATCAGGATTTAAGGGTCCGAGCATCCTATCAACGGGCCAGTTTGTATAGGAATTCCTTGATGGGTTGTGACGCAAGCTTCAATGATAGGCAGAGACTGAAAGGTAGAATATATAATATCATTTAACGTTACTAGCAATAAATGTAGTTGTCGTTTATAAAAGTGAACTTTAAAAGATTGAGTAGATGATGTATTCTGGCAAATAGAGGAGCTTGGCAATATTTCCCACTAGACGAAATTTGAGTTATTTCTTCTCACAAATAGTGAAGGTGAGGTGATCCTAATAACTAACAGAGAAGAATTAAAATTCAGGGGAGTAGCAATCCCTAGGGCAGGTAAAGGTAACTGGTAGAGGGACAAGTTATTTCTTCTGGCAGTTATTGGAAGTGATGTATCAATCAATCAGTCAATCAATTAAATTTATTTTCTTATACACATAGTATATACAAAAACGTTTCAATATATTGACAAGGAATATATTGTGCCTGTGTGTGGGCACGAGTCGCGTCTTAAGAGCTACAACATGAAGTCTTATCATCTCTAATCCAAGCGTTTGGTACATTCAAAAAAGTTTCAATACAAAACAGGTTTGAGTGGGAAGTGCCAAATGGAGGAATCCAAGTCAATATCGGACCAAAAACTACCCGGGCCAACAAATTATAACTGCAGTAACACATAAGATATGTTAATAGACAAGAGTAAATCAATTTGCTACCTATAGATGGATTCAGTGACATTCTCAGTAGCATCCCTTCCCAAACCGAGAAGCCGATTAGTAATATATTTCTTAAATTTCTGAAGTTTAAAGTTGTTACGTAAGTTCTCAGGAAGATTCCTGTGTAAAACATGAGCTATATAATGCAAGTTCGTAACAGAATTAAAACATATAAATTGTTAGAGTTTTGACGTAAATTTGTCTTAGATTTATAACCTTAAATTCGACAAAAAATGTCTAGGTAGAAAAACAATGCAGCTTTAAGTTTATATTTTTGAATTATGTTAAGAGGTTCAAGATTTAATTTAAAGGCACCTCCTAGCTATTATGACCTCCATACATAATGATTGATAATATGCGTAGTAAGATAGTTTCAGCTCTTGAATATTAAGGATTTCACTTAGATGCTTAAATACATACATTAATTTCAGTGTTTTTTGCTTTAAACATTTTACGTGTTCTGTCCATTTTATCCGCTTATCAAACATTACTCAAAGATACTTATAACAATCAACACTTTCAATATGTTCGCATAAACACACCTTGTTGAGATAATCATCACAAGAATGCAGTTTTAAATAATTTAGCTTAAGGCCAGTACAAGCTTTCACCGAAATTGGCATAAATTTAATTTGAGAAACATTAAGAGTTAACACACTTTGCTCAAACCACTTTTCACCAAAGCCAAACCCCTCAATGCATTTCCCTGTACTTCTTCCCAACTTTCAACTTCAAATAAAGTAGCCGTGTCATTAACACAAAGAAAGAATTTACCCTCAATATTTAATTTGTTCAAATTATTTATATAAATCCACAGTAAATACGGCCCAAAAATAATTACCTAAACTACCCCATAACAAACGATGAGTAAGACTTTCTTCTACAGCCGATTAAATTTGCGAAGAAGTTTCGATCTTTCAACGGACTCGAACGCTTTAGCAAGATAAACAAAAAACAAAAAACAATGCTAATCGTAGTACAGCTAATAACATCGTTATTGTTGCTAGTCGATCAAACAGAGCATCAGAAATCCTCTTGTCTCTCTTAAAGCCGCAAATAAAACGCGTAAGAATTTTGTTTAAATATTTAATTAAATGGTCTTTGAAAATTTGTTCGATAATTTAAAAAAATATAATTATATAAAACGGTAATTATTTTTGAATAGTTAGTTTTGAAAAGAGAGCAATTTTTTATACATCAGGAAATATTCCTGCCTCAATGCTTTTATTAAGTGAAGTAAAGGCTTCATAAACAGATCAATGATATTTTTAAGAAGGGACGCTAAGATGCCATCGTAGCTTCCCCTCAAACTGCTTGCATAGCGTATTATGATATATTCAGTAACAGTAGGTAAGTTGAAGTTAGATAAAGTGTCATAGTCATCGTTTCTTATTATAGGTTCCCCATCCGCTAGGAAATATTGTATCCGACGTTGAATAAATTCGAATTAAATTCACTAGCAACTTGTTTATATGTGTTTGTGTCTGATTGGTAACATTGCAAATAGTTTTTTATTGGAAAATATTCCTTACTGCTACCACGTCTACTAAAAGCGTTTATAATTTCTCAAATACGTTTCGGTTTATTTTTACATTGATTTAATTGACCTCTATAATAATTCCGTTTAACAATTTTTGGAATAGTGTTTAATTGCGTTCTAAAAGTTTTAAAATAAGCTATAAGAACCGTACTAAAAGGTTGTTTCCTTACTAGTTTTGGGAGTTTATCTCTTTCTCTAATCAATCGAATAAGGCTACTAGTAATCCAAGGTTTACATTTTTTATTAAGTGAGTTGAGCGATGAAATACTTTTCATTGAACCGCGCCAAAGTCCACGAATATGAGATTTAAATATTAAAGAGAAAACTCGGATGTCCAGCTAACAGGATGGATTCCCATTCTTGTTTGGTCAATAATCGAACAAATTCTTTTTATTTAAAATAGTCGTAAATGGAGATTACGAAGCAGTCACCGAAGGCAGCTTGAACTGTATGCCAAGCGCTGTGCTGTCATGGTCCGTGATATGGGTTTGAATTACTTCAGCCTGCACTTTATCGAACTCAACAAAAACATAGTCAATGCATGAACTACCTTCGCCAGACTCGCGTGTCGGTATGTCCACACAGTTTCCGTCCTCAGTCGGAACATTAAAAGTAGCGGATGTCTGTCACACTTCAGTAAATGTAAGTTGATGTCACCTGTGAAAATATAAGTCTTGCTTTTATTTACAGTTCTATAGAAATTTTCTAAAGTGTCAATAAACATATCAATGTCACAATCATGAGTCCTATACAAAGCCAGCAAACTACATCGTCTGCCACCCATTAAAAATCAAGGGTCAACACAATCTCTTGGGACACGACTAATAAGGACTGCTTTACATATGTAATAGTACCAACTTTTTTTTGTAAACAGTTTTGATCATATCGTAAACCTTGACACTAATGTCAACAACATCCTCACTAATCCAAACTCAGTTAAAACAATAATATTGAATTTACTGTTGATTGCTTCTAAATAAATTAGAATATTATCAGAATGATTTGAATACAGTAGCTCATGATACTATAACTAAGTACTGTACATTATAACAGACTATCATTTATACACCTTCTTCACTAAATATACTTACTTACTAAACTCTCAAGTGTAATCAGATGAACGCTTACACTCATTCATACATACGCATAGATCCACCACATACTCAAACCCATACATACATCACACACATACGCCTTTACTCCCGCACCCATCTCCATACATACTCAAACCCATCTCACACTCATGCCCATACCCACTCACACCCATACAAATTCACACCTATACAATATATATAATCGGCATAGAACAGCCATGGAACATTCACAAGATTACACAATTTTTTTAAATCAAATAAATTAATTTAAACAAAAAAGTTTTTAAATAAAATGAATCAATTTAGAATAATTATAAAAAACTATGTCCATGTTGATAAATACTATCAACCTGATTACCAGTGTTCGGTAGAGTTGGTACTCTCTCTGCTACCTGATGACAAAGTCACTTCGAGAGTTTTATTTTCATTCTCTCCTCCACCCCATACTCGAACAGAAAGCAAAGTGGGTGTCCTTCTCAACAAGATACTCCCATCCTTCGTCCAAGAAAAAGTCAACCTATTTTCCTCCCTCACGAGATTTTTCGTAATTCTAAGAAGATTTTTACTATACTGAGTAAGATAGTCGTTATTAAACACCAGCCCAGAACTGAAACAAATCCCCCTAACAAGTTAGAGGGGTGTAACAATCTCTCTGGTAGATGGAGGTTTCGTAGTAAT
>JAGFPH010000204.1:467483-482676 GCA_018207615.1 Philaenus spumarius
AGAATACCCATACATCTTGGTGTGTCACCCTTTCAGGCAGATACAGGATCATGTACAATCCCTCGAACAGGTAGAGGTGGCTTAGTAATCCCTCTGACAGGAGCTGGCATGTCAACCGTTTAGGCAGATCATCAACCGTCATGGCATCCCTCGAACATGTAGTGAATCAGATCTTAAAAATTCACTACTGCTAGAAAGCTCCTGGTGGAAATTTATTTTATTTATTACGTGATTACGTGACAATTATTATTTGTTTCGTGTCTGTTCATGTGAGTAAATGCAAACAAATTGAATGACCTGACAAAGCCATTAACTATGGTGAAACACGTGTAAGAAAGAAATGAAAACATGAAAAGGAGTAAGTCAGTACAAATCATTACATAAAGTTGTCGCTGACTTTCAGTAGCCAACGTTATTTCAGCTTACTTTTTTTATTTATATTTAACCGTTTAACAGCCTCAATCATAAAAAAAACAGCGGATTTTAATTAGTCGTTTTTAATTATTGTTTCTCCCCATTTGGAGGGAAATTTCGATTAAATATTTAACTTATTGTTCAGATTTAGTGCTTTATAAATTATTAGTAATATTTCATCACAATTGGATAAATAGTTTTTGACTTAAATCATTAAATGCATTTTACTTCATAATATAGTACTGTATTAGTTCATGCTTTACTGAACAGTTACAGTTTGCACGTGCCTGAAGAAGGTTTATAGCCTTGGACAATATATGTTCTTGGAATAGCACTGAGCTAAGATATTTCCAAACAATTTACCAAAAATATACGGGATTGCCGGAGTTGGAATTAACTTTATTACAGTTAATGTGTGGTCAAAGGTGGTCGGCAAGTCAAACGGAAAATCGATTTTATGTATTAGCAGAGATTAAGGACCGACATTAAGGAAAGTTGTGGGAAGTAAATCAAATCAAGGCGAGTCTGTGTACGTTACTCTTTCATATGCGATACATTTCTTTTATTGAGATCGATCAGTGGATAATTTTTTATGAATTAGGCTTTGCTTCGAACGTTTACTTTAAACATATTTTTTTTTTACCAATAGGCCTTTTTCTTAACCGGTTGGTCCTACCAACACAAAATGCAATGCTTGGAGAGTATAACTTTGGTTAAATTAATTAAATTACAAGTGAAAAAACATGAACAAAGACCGTGATATGAACCCAGGACCTTTACCTTTCCGTGATAACACTCCTTTTTCAGTGTTACCACGGAAAGGTAAAGGTCCTGGGTTCAAATCCCGGTCTTGGTCCATGTTTTTTTCACTTGTAATTTAATTAAATTTAACCCTTGCTGAGGAACCGTGTAAGCAGGTAATTTATTACAAATTTAAAATAATATAACTTTGGCTTGTATTTATATTTCTATCGCTTTTTGCTCTGAAAACTTTCCAGTTAACGACCAATCTTGTGTAAATCGATGTTATTAGGTCACATTCTCTACAATTTCATGTACATAAAATATAATTTTGAATAGTATTCCTTACATAATGAGATAAATGTCGAATAATTACTCTTAGATCACACACGTCAAGAGATATTTCTTTCACATTAAAAACAATTTCACCTTCATTATATAATAAGCAGTGCAATAAAAATAACACTTATAAATAAATTAACGTGACATTGTTGTATGTTGCATTGTCTTGTGTGTGAGAGGGTGGGTGTGTGGGGGGGGGGGGTGTGTTATGTTTTTGTTGTTATGATTAACTGGTGTAAAGTTTGTTGCATAGTTCATAAATGTCATCTTTATTTTATGGGTGATTCTTTGGTTTTATTTCTGTTTGAATAATTATAGGTTTTGATTAAGTTTTAGATTTATTTTTAATTTTTTTAATTAATATATTTTTGGTTAGTTATTTTATATAATTATCGAGTTTGACTATGTTATAACAGATTATAACTAGAATGTATTTATATACTTTTAAGTTTATACAAGTAATAAGAGATCAGTTTTGAATCATTTCAGATTTTAAAAGCATGAAGCGATGATAAACTAATAAAAGGGAGTTTTACCTTTTACAAAAAAAGGTGGATTTCATTACTTCAAGACCCAAAAGGTAATGGGCCTTTTTTCAGTTGATTTTCCCACAAGACCTAATACACATCTTTATAACTAATAATTAGAAATACTGATGTCCCAACCACAAGTTCGGTAAATAACACTTTACAAATAAACTGAAAAACATTTATTGACATAGTTTTTCTAGTTCCTTTTTGTATTCCAAATTCATGGTTCGTTTGAAGGATGTGCTCGGCTACAATATATTTCTCAGGTCTATCGTATTTGATATGAATGAATTTCTTTTATTTGTTGTTTCTTTTACAAAATAGAAATATTTATTCTCTTCTTCTTCACAAAAATATGTACACAACGTATAGAGAGGAAACTAAAAAAACAAAAAACAAATAAAAGCTACCCCGAGGTTATAAACCTGTTAGGGGCATTATTATGTGTAAACTTTTAAACAAATGCATACTAAATCTAAATTTAACATAAAAAATACACATTCAAAAATAACATTATAAAATTCATTTACATTGGCTAGAAATTGACAAAACCGCCGCCGACCGAACCCAGCAAATTAAACAATAAACTTACATAAGGTTACAAATAAAAAAAAAAAAATAAAATAATAACTAACTTTCTATTAGAACTACTCCAAATAGAATATTCAAAACAACAAAATAACAACCTCACATATAAAGTCTGTACCTACACAACACACACTCCCTCCCTCATCAACTCATGCACACAAATCTGTTTTTAACATTACCGTACACACACAAAAATGATCAAATTAACACTTTAAAATACAGTTTAATATTTTATATTTGAATTAAATGTTCTCTTAATAACCGGAAAAATGTATTATTATTTTTACAGTTTTGAACGTTAAATGGTTAACAATTCAAAAACTTTGATACTAGGTATGTGAAGAATGTCATAAATACAGTCAAATTGTACTTGGTTTAGTACAAAGGTAGGCTATTTAATTCATTGCGTAAATTGTGAGTTTTTGGTAGAGGACTACAATCACAATTTCTTTAAAAAAAATCTTAGTAATTTATACACACATACACATTTCTGAATGGAAGAATATCCAAACCTCTAAAAATGGTGCTGTATGCTCTCCTTTAAATTTGTTAGAGATGAAGCGAACAAAATGTTTCTGCAGTGTTATTACTGGTTTCACTGTTGTGCAGTAAGCGCCTCCCCAAATTGTAAGGCCCATATTCCAATTTAGAGTTTATAAATGAATAATAAATAGTAATAAATAAGTAGTCGTTAAGAGAAACGCAGCTATGATACCATAGCTACATGTACTATGAGCTACATGTTCTTTAAATCTAGAACAACAAATTTGTTTGCTACTCTATTGTTTTTTTTTACATCTCTTTGCTAGTTCATCACAGTTATCATCTAACTTGAGGAAAATAAAATTATTTGCAAATTGCACGTATGTGACAGAATTAGTCTATAACGATTGATAAAAGAATACATATGTTTATGGAATAGTGTTGGTACGTTAAAATTATTGGAAAAACATACACTCCAGCCTAACATCTCTTGTTATGATTGTTTCATATAGTTTTTCTTGCAAACTTGGCTCCGGTATCATGTGTACAATACCGTATAAGGATTCGTGGTATTTCAAACATTTGTATTGCATTTCACATTTTGAAATTTACATATTTGTATTCATTTCACCTCACTTGTAATTGCATAGAATTTAATCTTAAAGTTCACAAAAAAAAAACTGATTTAGTATAGGTGAACCTTCATTTCAGAAAAAAAGTTCATACTGAAAACGTATTTTAATAAATTTGTCGCTGGAGAATCATTATTAGAAAAGATCGTACTACTCGCCCCCCCCCCCCTCCGTGTTTCTCCTATGACGGTAATTCCATAATTTTCTACTTTATAATTAGTAGGAGCTCCGTCCTCGTGGAATCCTTATTAATTATTGTTTTATACTAACAATAAAAGTCTTTAGTTTTCTTTTTATTTTAAAATACATTCTTCAATACTGTTCTCAAGAAAATGTACTAAAGTAAGTGTTTATTAAAGTCCTTTCTTAGAAAAAAGTAAAATAATTTATTTTCCATGTTTAAAAAATGTTATGTTAAGGTTTAAGGTTTAATTCACATGACAAACGTTTAGGGCGGATAAACTTAAGTACCAATTGTGTAATATTACTATGGTTATCTTTACATTGTTGTTTACAGAGTGAGAGAATAATATGGAAATGGTATTAAATATGTTGTCAACTAAACATCTGCCGGAAAACATAAAAAATAATTTCTTTGTTGTTATCCTTACGAAGTTTTGGGTTCCGGACCTTAAAATGACAACGGAACCCTTATATGATGACATCCTTTGTTTAGATGTCTGCCATAATCGGGTTTCTCTAGAACGGATGAAGGTATCACATTAAAATTTGTTATAGATATAAAACATGCTAATCTTTGCAAATATGTTGTCATCCATTTTACTTTATTGTCGCGTGGAGTATGAAGCATATAAAACAGTTTGTTTTTTAATTTTTAGATACATAGCTTTTTATAATATATGTTTGTTAAAATGATAAAAAGTTTTCGTATATTTCCTGAAATAATGAAGCTAAAGTCCACTGGCAGCTACAAAAACTCTACACGGTTGTAGCGCTACAACAAGCGACGTCTAGCGACGGTAGGCTACAATGATATGCACGAATAAAACTGATGAACTAGAATTGGACTTGATGTAACAATCTGTCGCGTGTTGTAGTGGACAGCAGACCTAAAAACAGTGGTGTTGGAGGTTTTAATAGACTTTACAGGAAAACTATAGACAAACTTTTCAGAAGAGTATTGCAAAACAGTTTTTCTAAAATACAATTCCATCGCCTATTTATAAAAATACTGCATCTAAAATTTCGAACAACTGTATGGTTAATGGCACTGATATATTTTTAGCGGAATCAAATGTTTTTGAAAACAAGATTAAAGCATGTTCTTTTAATTAGTCACATGATCACACGAAAATATAATCAATTCCCGTCATGGTTATTGTTATAATTCAGTATATTTACTAAACTTGTTGGTTTGTTGTTATTCACATATTTTGGTAACATTTTCCTGATGGATCCCAAGGGCTCTATAGTTTATTCAAGTTTATTGGGTTGAAAATAATATGTTACTACTTTTGACGTGGCCTCTTGAAAATGGCCTCTCTATTTTAAGAAGATCTTAAAAACCTTGTAAATCTTTCTCTATCTTTATAATATTGTAAATGTATTAATTCTGTTCGTCGTTAACAATTTGAAAGCAGTGAGTTGAACTATAAATATCTAAAACAAACTGTCTAAGTATCACTTGTTTGGCCCAGTTTAAGTAGCTCAGAACTTGTGACACAAAAATGGATAAAACAACTTTCAGAACTATTGAAGTTCAATTCAAAGTTCAAATTAATTTAAATTCAACTGAAACTCTCAGAGAGGATTTCTTGGTAAACATAAAATAAATATATTACATGATTACTAAAGATTATCTTTAAGGTTTTTCAGGAAGACTAACAATGGTAAAAATTCGTAATTTCATGGAAATTTGTAAAAGCCTTAAATGTACAGAAACAATAATAATGTAATGTATCATTAAGTGTAAATCTTAGGTAGAGGTTTTACTGCATTGCTAAAGAGCAGTGATAGCTAAAATAATGATTGATATTTTATAACTTAAACGCAAAACGTTGTCTATAACCGTGGTCACCAAAAATGAAGTGGATAAAATAATTATATGTATACACTACACAGAGGCCAGGGGACTATTTCATAAAGTACAAGTTGCAGGTAATTTATTAACAGGTCAAGGGAAATATTGTTCCACAACGTAAAAGAGTTCACTTGTAAATCCGAGTAAATTTGTACAAGTTCCATGCGTTTTCTACAAGTGTAAAACATAAAATATATAAAAAAATACAAGTTTTTTAATATTACCTGTAAAATGTATGTACAAATTTACAGATTACCAAAGGTAGGTTAAAAAGTATGATTGTTGTTTGTTTGTCGACTTTGAGGTTATTTTAGATCAAATTAGACAACCTGCCTATTTCAGAGAACTAAAATAACACAATTTGTCTAATTGAAGATTGTCACTATAAAGTTTATGATAATATAAAAGGAAAAAATATAAATTTTTAGTGTAGTAAAAATGAGTAAAAAATTGGACTAACTCCTAGGCCTTCTAATATTTAATATTAATTATTAAATGTTCTCATTTATAAATTCTATTATGTTGAAAAAGTCTTCAAGTGTTGAGTGAATATTTAATATGACTACTCCGTCACTTGAATTATATTCCAAGTAAGTCTGTTAACATCATTTTTGTTGTAATATATTTTAAAACGCAACAAGTGATACATTTCTCGTTCCAATAATTTATCAAAGAATAACTAGTTTTTGTCTGTCTTTGGATGATTTCACAAATTTGTCTAAGCCAGTTATATGAATGACAAGTACAGAAATAATTATAGTAGAGATGTAAACAAATCAGCTGAATAATCGTTCTCAGGCTATACTAAATTGTACTTTAGAATTGTTCATGGAGAACCTGTAACTTGTAAACAATAAATGGTAATTGTAACTTGTACATTCGTGAAATAGGTCTCTGGTGTAATATATAAATATATATACACTGGTGGACAAAAGTATCGCACCACCATTGTTTTTCTAGGATTTGAGTATAAGAAACAACTAAGTAACCTCAATAAGCAATACATTTGTTTCTGTTTTTAGTGTTATAGTGAAATGAATGAAACAAATGTGTATGAATAAAGTTTACTTTATTAGAAACAATTTGAAATTCACACTAACAGAAAAGATAATACCAACGGTTAAAATTTTAATCCTACAAGAATTACAAATTTGTATTGACTGTATTAATGGTTATTTTTTAGTATTTGGTGTTACTACCTCGGGCTCTGATCACTTCCTGGAGCCTCCGTCTCATTCCGCTAATGCGATGTTGGATATCCTCCTGTGGAATTGTCTCCCACTCTTCAATCATTGCGTCTTTAAGGCCAGCTAAAGTTGTTGGCCTGTTGTTTCTGGCTCGGATACTTTTCTTTAATGTATCCCACACCTTCTCTATAAGGTTGAGGTCTGGACTCCTTGGCAGCCATTCAATAGCTATTGAATGTGACATCTGTGACCTTCCTAAGGTAGCCTCGGACAGCTGTTGCGCTGTGCGGTCGAGCATTGTCATGCATCAGTTTGAACTGAAGCCCTATAAAGGGTGCAAAAGGAACTACATGTTCTTCTAGTATGTTTTCTACGTACCTTTGAGCATTTAAAGTAGGTCTTGGAAGTGCTACGAGTTCCTTGCGAGCGTCGTAATTTATACTTAACCAGAACATGACAGAATCTCCGTTACCCTGGGCGAGAAGTAGGCTTGGGCGTACCTTTCACCACGCCTTCTCCAGACGCGTTTACGTCCACTTGGAGAAGAAAAACTTACTCTTGTTTCGTGTGAGAACAGGACCTTCTTCCAGTCATCCAGAGTCCAGTTGAGAAGGTCCCGAGCAAATCTAAGCCTTGCTGCACGGTGGCGTGCGGTGAGTACCTCTGAGGTAGGCTTTCTGCTGCTAAAGTTAATGTCGCTGAGACTCCTACGTACAGTCTGGAAATATTTCTACGCCTGGAAATATGGACACTACGTACCGGTCTGATCAGTCCTTGCAGCTCCGTACTGGTAGTTGTTCGGTCATCTCTGTCATCTGTTGCTCTTGGTCTGCCCTGAACTGGCGTTCTGCTGTCACGTCCAGTCTCTAAGAATCGCCTTACAGCTCTTCCAACTGTAGAATGATGCACTCCAAATATTCTACCCACTTCTCTTTGCGAACGCCCTAGTTGAACTAAAATTCTTGCTCTATGTGACTCAGCAGTAGTCAACAGACGGTGCACATCCATATTACCAGTTTTGTTAAAGAAGTTGGTTGTTGTAAAAACTACCACCCCAGGACTGGTTATTGTTGGATCCTTCAACATACTACCTTTATCAGAAGAATGAAACATTATGTCTATTTCAAAATAGAAGAATGATATAATTTGGAATTTGAATTGTAGATAAGATAATAATCTATGAATAAGATGAGAAAATAATATTTTTTTATTAGTTATACTTTCTCTTTCTTTGTGGATTGTAATTTAATTCAAGTAGGTAATCTTACTACCCTTACCTGGTTTTGAAATTAAATAATAACAAAAATGTTTAAGTGGAGCTATACTTTGTCCAGGAGTGTAATTATATTAGTAACTTATTAGTAACAAACACTTTTACATTATTCGTGCTAATTAATCCTGAATTTGTATGCCCTTTTTTTCCAGCCGACCGTTTTGACTTTTTCTTGATCGGTAAAAATGTGATTAGGTAGCAGTTAACTGCTATAAACTTTGTCATACATTAAGATAAATAAATACATATTCAATGTGAAAAGTTAAAGAATCGAGAAAATCATCAAGTGATATGCTGCATATTAGTCCGAGCTAGTACTGTCGGAACTAATATGTATTTGTATAACATTCAGCCTATGTTTATATTTGTTATTTTATCCCCCTCTACCCCCAAAACGATTGGTGTCATGGGATTTGAAACGAATTATTTTTAATAGATTTTTTGGAAGAAAATAGAGAGGTTTCAGTTGTAAACCAAGTGTACTGGTATTTTATACACTGTACATATGGCCATGAACAAATATTTTGAAAAGAACAGAAATCAATCAGTCAGTTTAACATTACTTTACTGTAGTGTGAGATTGACAAGTTTTGTTTCATTTTAGCAGACCCTTAACTCAAGCGAAACTGATACGACAGCTAGTCTATAGTCACTTTATTTACATCAAGTTAAAGTAAATCCTAGTAGAGCTCTTATAGGTCTAATATTGTTCTGTCCCACTGGTAATATACTTTTGATTCACACTGCACTGCCATCTAAATGTGGTTTGTAAAGTATAACATAATTGCATTAATTAACTTATAATCAATTTTCTAAGAAATAACATTTCTACAATCCTTAACGGAATAATTGAGTTACTATAATTAAAAACAGATGGGTTGGAATTTTATCAAATAAAAAATAAACTCGTAACGATATCAAGAGGCCGGATCTGTACTTAATTATTATAAAGCATACAGTAATTATTGAGGATCAGGAATAGAAAGAGCAAAACTGAGAAGTTATTGAAATTATTGTATGTTTTATCAGTGTTTTATCTCTCCAGTATTGTGACGTGAGGATAAAGGGATACAATTTTTAGTTTCTGAACAGCGTATTATATTAAATTAGTCGTTGATCTCGTTTAGACATTGTCAAAATTGTGGTTTTAAATTCAACTCAATTTCAGAAAACGAGAACATTTCAAGTTAATTTTTATTTTATAACTCTACACCTTAACATAAAAACAATTTGAAACTGTATGGATAACCGTTTCTTAAATTACCTGTATGTCCGCCAAAGTTGTGTTTCTTTGGATCAAATAAATTTGTCACATAAAAATTTGACTTAGTTATAATGATTACTAGACTGAAATAGCTCAATAATTAGACACAATATTTCAACTGAAAAGTATAATTATTTCACTTTAAATTGTGGGGCTAAAGTGTAATACACCAAAGAGTAAATATATGCTACCAGTGACCATCAATTCAATCGGAAAGAAACAAAATTTTACTTTTCCCATTAAATATAATTAAACTATTCACTTCACTGACTGCGACAAATCAAATAACAATATAAAACAAGTGTAAAAAAACAGACAACAAAACCAAAAGATGAATAGGCGAATTCACATAGCGAATTTTCGGCCATCTTGCTGAGCCGATGGATTTAACAGCATTACCAGATTTAACGTGTTACCAACGTACATATTATGTTTATTGTATGAAAAAATACTTTTATTGAAGAGATTAAATTAGTTTGGTAAATTTTTTAGTGTCAATTCTGATTAATTGCAATTCGTGTTCAGCATTTTATTATGTTACATCAAATGTTGATTGATTCGTTTCAGTGCAAAATTGTTATTACAACACGTTAATTAACATAAATAAAGTTTTTTCACGTAAGTTTTCTACTATTTTATATCTTACATTTTGTTTACGGTAGTTATAATTTACTCTTTTTGGTGACAGTGAAGTGTTTAGTTTATTCCTCTAGAGCACAAATTTAGAAAATGGCTGAATTTAACCTGCTTTTCGGGAGTTTTCTTTCTCTTACAATTTCTATAATATTTGTCTTCCACGGAAATGGTTTGTGTTTCTAGAATCAGTTTAATGTATACTCTCAGAATATGAAAAGGAAATTCCCACTTTATATGGTCACGTTGTTCTGCAAAGTCATGTGTTAACTTTGCATTATTGAGATTGGATAATTTTTAGTGTGTGAAATATTCAATACAAGTCAAGCTGTCTTAGACTACTCAATTTGAAAACTGCGGCGCGCTGAGAAGTCTCAAATGAGACGTCTGCCAGGACTAGAGTTTTAAGCAGTATTGGTAATTAATATTGGTCTTTCCGCTCGGCCGTGATTTCTGTAGAGTTAAAAAAACTTGAATGTTTTAAATTTAAACTTGAAATAAAAAAAATTGTAGTGCTGTGCAACAGTGCCACTAGGTGAGTCATTGCCACCGGCTGGCCCGGCGAGCGGGTTGGGAGGTGGATTTGAGTTCCGAGAAGTCACTTAATCCCCTAGGTATCATGGCCGAGCGGAAAGACTATAACTTTTAATTCAATTATTACCGTACGCAGAAACAATGTATTATTTTGATTCTTTTGTATTAAAATAATGAAGTTAATCAAACCTTTCAACAAATTAAAACACTGTGAGAGTTAAGTAATTAAATCATTTGACTGATTTGACAATTCATTCCAGCTGAAAATAATAGAAATCCCCTTTTAATAAAACCTTTCAATCTGTACCAGGCTTTCATAGCTAATGCAGGCAGTGGGTTATTATGTACTGATAATTGCATTGCTATAACAGCAGTGTTGTGTGTTTCATTAGCTTACATTTATTTATTTATCTCTCTCATTATCTCTCCCCCTCTCTCCCTGTTCATGTGCCTTTTGTTTTTCCTCTATTGTTCGCACTTCTCTTTGCCTGTGCTATTTCCATATATTTCTTTCACAATAACCTTCTATTTCTTTCCCTCTTTGTTTCTTTGCCATCCTTTCACTCATTCTTTGCCTGAATCTCTTTTTGCTGTAATTCTCTTGTTCACTCTCCCCCTAGCCCTCTGTCCGTATCCCTTTCCATATTTTTCTTTCACCCTCTCTCTCTGTATTTCTATCCCTTTTGAGTTTATCTCTTTCCCTGTCCCTCCTTTCTTTCCGTGTGTTTCTCTTATCTTACTCTCTTCTTTTGTCTGTATAACTTTCTACATACCTCTCTTTTCACTCTCTCAACCACCTCTGTCTTACTGTGTACTACCTCTTTGCCTTCTTTTTTCCACGTGCTATTTCTCACTGTCTTTCCTTGTTTTTGTTTTCATGGCACTCTTTTTCTGACTTTTTTCCTCCACTCTCTCCCTCTTCCTCAATTTTTTTTCTTTCGTTGCCTCTGCTTCCCTTTTCTCCCTCTCTCCTTCCTACTCTTGCCAAAAAAATAATAAAGTGCTATTTCACATACTTGGCAATTATACTATAACATTACCCATTAAAACAAAAGGCAGTATTTAGAACCGATTCTTTTGTATCCAAATAATGATAGTCAATCAAACAATTCAATAAATTAAAGTACTCAACGTGTTGGTTAAGTAATTAGTTTTACTAATTTAACAATTAATTCCAACGAAGTTAATAGAAACCACGTTTAAAATAATTTAACCTACACTAGTCTGTCATAGCCAATGCAGGCAGTAAGTTATTTTTCCCAATTCACACTACAATAACAATCAGTTCCTTTATCCTCTCTACAGTTCCCTGAATCTCAAAAACTTTCGTGCTTAGAAAACTCAAATTTGGTAGAAAACCTTATGGAAAAGGATTGCCCGAGAATGTGTTTGTTTTTATGAATGTAGTTTATTAAAAATAAATAATTACTTATACGTTGTTTTACAATTAGAATAACATAATGGTATTAAATAGCTATTATTTTAAAATATCTTGTAACTTTATTAGCGAACAAAGAAACAACTGTCAACAGTGTTTACTTTGTTGGTCGATACAGACGTTAACCAAATAGAATTCCCTTTTTCTATCCAAATGAAGCTAATAAATTGTCAAGAGTCTTTTTAATATTTTTTTATCGGAGCTAAAGCAGGCAGTGGGATATTATGCACTGATATCTAAGTATTTACGAGTACAACAGTAGCTTTCCCGTGTTCTACACTACCTTACATCTACATTTCTTTTCTGCCTCAATGTCTTCTAATTTGTTTTTCAAAGTCTCTCTTTGCATTTCTGTGCCCTTATGCTTGTCATTCTCACCCAATATCTCTTAATTTTGGTTTTTCTTTGTTTCTTTCTCACTTTATCTCTTTTTTATGCTGTATCTCGCCTCTCTCGTTCTATTTCTCACCCTCTCTTCACTTCTTTCTCCCTCCCTCTGACTCCACCTTTTTAACTTTTTAAATTATTAATGTTTGAATAAATAGAGAAACACTTGATCGACACGCATGTATTATTTCTCGTTATTTTCGATTTACTTAAATTAAAATTAATTTGTTTAAACAAGTTGTTTCGTTAAAGAAACTTTACCTATTTATTATAATACCCAGATTATTATAGACTATTATAGATGTCATTCTCACGATACCCTTTCCTTCCTCCATCAATATTTCGAAATTCCTTTTTGACACAGGCAATAACCTCAAACCTCTAATATAAGATGGTATATAATAAGGTTTACGGTATAACAAGAGTAAAACTCGTTTAAAAATATTTACCTCTGGGCTAGACTGAACCATTATTAATACAAATAATTATTAAGCGTTTATTTTTTCAAATAACAACTGTGAAAACAATATTGATGTTCTTTTGTAAAATTTCTAATTGTTTGCTGTTTTTGCTAATATTTAAATATGGAAAACTTCTGTTAGAAATTTCCTTTCTGTTCTTCAAGCTAATTTGCCTAATTTTATTCTTATGAAAAATGATGACGTTTTAACGACCTTTTCTAATTATTATTTGAAAAAAGTAATTATGGCTCATCTATTGGTCAAAGAAGTTTAATTTAAAAAATATCATTGATATCACTTGAATATAAGTTGCTGACGAATTGTCTCAATAAAACTAAAGCTTTGTTCATTTGGTCATGTACTAAATGCACGGGAGGGACAATTTAAGATAATGTTACAAAAATTTTATAAAGGAATTGCCATTTAATATTTTTTGATAAAATATTTTGGGAAAAACCCCAACAGTTGAAGCCAAACACCAATAGTTTCAGTAAAGTAGAAAGGGCGTGGTGACTTTACAAAGTTTCAAAATTCTTTAAATGTAGTTAAACACTCTGACGGTTAGTAACAAAGTACCAAAGCTGTGCACTTTTCTAAACTACTCTATATGTTGTAGTGAAAATTAATGTTCCCGTGATGAATCACACCAGATAGGCCATTTTCCCCAAACCGAACAACATTTCCTGATTATTCGTGCATTGCGATATACGTCAAACCACTAAAATAAATGGTTTACTTTCACCCTTTTGCAAAATGATATGACTTCTCGATTCCGTTATTGAAAACAAACAATAAACGTATCTTTGTTGTCATATTTCATCAGGGATGTTAATTCCCTTCCCTAACCATAAATATAAAATAGTTGTGTAGCTAACATAGCATTTTTGATGTGTTTGTGTTTGCCTCAACCACCGTAACCGTTTACCAAAGAAAGGACTGTGAGCAGTAAACGCAAAACTAAGGTAGGTATTTATAAATAATTTGTTTGACACATCCAAACAAGTTAATTAAAACATATCCATGAGACGCTTTATTTGGAAAAATCTGTTTAAATAAAAAATAAATTATATTTCTTAATTAACTGTGTTAATCTAATCAGTTATATCAGGATGTAAACATTGAGGTATTAGACTGCGCAAGCGCAGGGCAAACAATATCGTCTGAGTGTTGTCAATTTCTTAATTATTTAAGTTCTGTCATTATTTTAGTGAGCAAACAAAGTTTTAGTACTTACTATTATTTGTTAGCCTACTTATAGCATATTTCTAAAGAATAAACAAAAGTTTGAGTTTGACTATACTAAACAAAATGCGAGTTCAAGTATATTAACATTCAAGGCTTTAACAAATTAGACAAAGTGATACTTAAATTATATTACAAACTTCAAGATTCCAACACACTGCATACCAAATACTAACTTAGCATAACCTAAAATGATAGAACAAAGCTTGAACACAAAATCTCACAGCTAATACGTTTAATAATTAAAACGCGTTTCAACAACAATGTCGCCATCTTCAGTGTTGCACGATCGACAATAATCAAATACTAACTTAACCTAATAAATTAAACAAAGTGCATAATAGTAACAACTTCTAGACTCTAACAAGCAATATATTAAAGCACTAACCTAACCTAATAAATTAAACAAAGTAAATAATAGTAACAACTTCTACACTCTAACAAGCAATATATTAAAGCACTAACCTAATAAATTAAACAAAGTGTGATTTAAATAATTATAGTAACAACTTCTATACTCTAAAACATGTAATGTACAAAATACTAGCCTAACATAATAATTAAACAAAGTGTGATTTAAATAATTATAGTAACAACTTCTAGACTCTAAAACATGTAATGTATAAATACTAGCCTAACATAATAAATTAAACAAAGTGTGATTTAAATAATTATAGTAACAACTTCTAGACTCTAAAACATATAATGTATAAATACTAGCCTAACATAATAAATTAAACAAAGTGTGATTTAAATAATTATAGTAACAACTTATATACTCTAAAACATGTAATGTACAAAATACTAGCCTAACATAATAAATTAAACAAAGTGTGATTTAAATAATTATAGTAACAACTTCTAGACTCTAAAACATGTAATGTATAAAATACTAGCCTAACATAATAAATTAAATTAAGTGTGATTTAAATAATTATAGTAACAACTTCTAGACTCTAAAACATGTAATGTACAAAATACTAGCCTAACATTATAAATTAAA
>JAGFPH010000204.1:482686-501233 GCA_018207615.1 Philaenus spumarius
TCTATACTCTAAAACATGTAATGTATAAAATACTAGCCTAACATAATAAATTAAACAACGTGCGAGTTAAATTATATTAATCACATCAAGGCTCTAACCAACAATATACCCAAATACTATCTTAACCTAATAAAATAGGCAAAGCGCGAGTTAAATTATATTAATCACTTCAAGGCACTAACTGTCACTATATCCAAATACTAACCTAACCTAATAAATTAGACACAGTGCGTGTTAAATTATATTAATCACATCAAGGCACTAACCAGCAATATACCCAAATACTAACTTAACCTAATAAATTAAACAAAGTGCGAGTTAAATTTTATTAATCACTTCAACTCTATAATAAGCAATGTACCCAAATACTAACCTAACCTAATAAATTAAACAAAGTGCGAGTTAAATTATTATATTTATTTTATTCCAAGCCTCTGGATTATTCTAAATATATTTATGGTATTTACCTTTTTTGGTCTGTTTAAATAATCCTATTTGATTGTTATTAGCTACGGCCGTTTCGTCTTCACAGAGACATCGTCAGGCTTTGCTCTCGTCATGAACACAAACTTCACACATTAAAATCACAAACACGTAAACACAATATACACTTAAAAAATTTCTTTATAAATATTATAATCACTGAATTTACTAAAACGGTTAAAATAAATATATTTGTATGGTCTGCATACATCCTACTAGTTTGGCTATCTTCAGTCGACTGAATTAATTATCTTACTCAAGGCATTGAGCGTGTCATATATTGCATTGGAGGCAAAGTTCAATTTGTCATTTAGTAGGATGTCAGGGTCTTGCTTGTTGTGGGAATAAATTTGGAATTCTTCTAATATATCTAGTAGTCTTCCCTTTCTGCTCTTGTGAAGAATTTTAAGGTTGGAGTCGATATTACTGTAATCGTGGTTATTGTTTATGAGATGTTCTGCATATTTGGACCTTTGGTTTAATGCTGTTTTATAGCTTGGTATGTGTTCTTTGAATCTTTGTTTGAAACTGTCTGTCCTATATATAATTTATTACAGTCATTACATGAAAGTTGGTATACTCCTCCTTCATCAAACTCATCTGTAGTGGTTCTGGTTATATTTCTATTTATTACATTCTGGAGTTTATTATTGGTACGGTATGCTAAAGAGTATCCCTGTTGCACTAAACATACCTATGGAACATGCCGAATTTATCAAAGAAATAAATTTGATCAAATGTATCGCTACCGCCAATGGATACAATGCCTCTATTGTTGACAAATGTATCAGTAAACAAAAGAAAAATAAAGAGAGGAAACTCAAATTGAAAAAACAAATTATAACACCTGAGCCTGTAGAATCCAAAAAATATATAACCGTACAATACAATAGTAAACTTGTACATTCAATGAACAATATTTTCCGCAAACAGGGATACTCTTTACACAAAGAACACATACCAAGCTATAAAACAGCAATAAACCAAAAGTCCAAATATGCAGAACATCTCATAAACAATAACCACGATTACAGTAATATCGACTCCAACCTTAAAATTCTTCACAAGAGCAGAAAGGGAAAACTACTAGATATATTAGAAGAATTCCAAATTTATTCCCACAACAAGCAAGACCCTGACATCCTACTAAATGACAAATTGAACTTTGCCTCCAATGCAATATATGACACGCTCAATGCCTTGAGTAAGATAAATAATTCAGTCGACTGAAGATAGCCAAACTGGTAGGATGTATGCAGACCATACAAATATATTTATTTTAACCGTTTTAGTAAATTCAGTGATTATAATATTTATAAAGAAATTTTTTAAGTGTATATTGTGTTTACGTGTTTGTGTTTTTAATATGTGAAGTTTGTGTTCATGACGAGAGCAAAGCTCTCTGATGTCATGATGTCTCTGTGAAGACGAAACGGCCGTAGCTAATAACAATCAAATAGGATTATTTAAACAGACCAAAAAAGGTAAATACCATAAATAAATTATTATATTCACTTCAAAGCTATAAAAACCAATATAAACAAACAAAACGCATTAACGTACAAGCATTAACGTAGTAATGCTCTACACAGCATGATTGAAGAACATAATTATTTGTGTTCCCTTTCATCAAATTTGTTTGCTATAGGTTTCCTATAAATTATAAGAGTACCACTCTACTAGTTTTTGTTTCAAAATTAATTCTGCAATTTTTCCTTATGCAATTTTTATCAATATTTTCAGGAATATGTTTAAATCTAAAAGTTACAAATAAATATATACCGCTAAACAAATCCCTTTCAAACTATATCAGTATTACACGAAAGTAAAATACAATAACAAAACTGTTTTTCCAAATTTTTACTTCTAAAATCCAAATTAAATCAGTCTTCTTACGTTGATTATTAGATTATACGTGTGTTAAATGCTTTATAACTATGCAACATCTAATGTTGATCCTTTTTAATAAAATTAAAAGATAAACAATCGACAATTTTACTTTCTCACTATACTATAGTATAGAGAAAGTATAGTGATCGCAAAAAAAATCGATGTTGAGATTTTTGTGGAAATATCCGTTTTGGGACCCCCTGAGTACAAAAAAGTGGTTTTTACAAAATGTCTGTCTGTATGTATGTCTGTATGTATGTATGTCTGTATGTATGTCTGTATGTATGTATGTATGTCTGTATGTATACAAAGCTAGAGAGAAAACTATTCGATCGATTTCAACCAAATTTGCACCAGACATGTCAAGTAGGCCTGTATAGATGCACGAAAAAGGGTTTTGAAATTTTTTGAAAAACAACCCCCTTTTTGGCCAAAAAACCTCCAAAAAATCAGTTATTATTTTTTTATAAAAAAACGGCTCTAACGATTTTAATAAAATTTGGCTTATTTGTAGCCTTTAATGTGCCCTACCATATGCAAAAACCCGCACCTTTCTAAAAATTCTCGTTTAGCTAATAATAATAATAATAAAAACTGATTTTTAGGGTTTTTTGGCCATAAAGGGAGTTGTTTTTCAAATTTTTTCAAAACCTTTTTACGTGCATCTATAAAGTCCTAATTGACGTGTTTGGTGCAAATTTTTTCGAAATCGATCGAATAGTTTTCTCTCTAGGTAATAATAATAATAATATTTATTAGTTAATCTCCAACTTTAATAAAAAAAACTCTCCTACCCCACCCTACAAGTCACTGTGAATCTGTTTAGTAATTTAAATATGTTTATGAGAAAGTATGTGCCAGTTCCTGGTACCGTTTATTGCTTTTAAGATATAGTGTAATTCTACAAATGTTTAAGGCGGTAACGAAAGATTTGGAAAAAATATATTTTAACTACACACGCTTTGATTGGGATTTTGATGAAGTAATCTATTGTATATAATAGAAAGTCGGGTTTGTTACACGACTTATAACTCAAGAACGGCTGAACCAATTTTTATAATTTTTAATTTGTTGGATTTGTCTCCGCAATTAGCAGAATATTTATTAAAATATAGGAAAAATACATAAATAAAATTAAACACACAAAATAATATTAGGTTAGGCCTAGACTGATGAACTAACGCAGCCATATTATTTGGATGTATTTACATTCATTACCATAGCAACCAATCAAATAAAAAAAAACAGATACTACAGTTGATTCAAATGTATAATCTATATAATCAATATGAAATGCTGTTTGTTGGTAAGCGTATCACTTGAGAACGGCTGTACCAATTTGGCTATTTTTTGTTTTAAAATGTTCGTAATAGTCCGAATTAAGTTTTTATGAAAAGAAAAATTTACCGGAAAATTTTCAAATTTGGGAAAACTGAACACCCTTTTTTCCATAAACTCCAGACCATAACTCACGAAACAGATGTTCTAATAAAATGCTTAGTAACGCATGTTTGTTTACATTCATTACCATAGCAACTTTACTTAGCATTTTATAAAGGCATTCTCAAAACCAACAGCTTTTATAGGTTAGATTGACCAACTTAAAGCAAACAAAAACAATAATCAACTAAAAATGCTTACTATATTTTAATTAAATTCAAACATTGGTTGTTACATATTATAGTCTACACAAAACAGCTGATTTGGATAAAAAACTGAACATAACTTTAGGTTAGGACTACAATGAATTAAAACGTTTATTTCCAACCAATTTGGCTAATTTAGAATCAGATTTCTTACAATTCTTCACAACTATCAGTTTTTCTAGATTAGGTAAAATCAAACAAAAATGTTTATCTATAGGTATATTATCTATAAAGGTTTATAAACTATATATATACATTTGTGTAGTATATTATTAAGTGGGATCAAAAGTAAATGTAATGAAATAGAATAACTGGCTACCCTTTAAATTAAATCAAGCAATAGAGAAGCATTGCTGGGTCCACTTGTACTTGATAAATCAATGTAAAAATGTATATATATGATAAGTTATTTTAATTTTTGTTATATTAATGGAAGTTATAACTATGACAAATTAAATTCTATTGTTTTAACTTTATTTGTTCCTCAAAAATTTACTTTAACAGATAAACAAACAAGTGACCCTAAAACAATGAGTTTCCAGTAGAACCTAAAATTATGTTAAATAATAACAGCACTTTATTAAACATATTAAAGTTATACATCACTTTGTAAAATGAATGTAGAAATGGACATTTCAACGAATGTTGCAGCAGCAAACGTCAGAAGAGAGTTTAAATAAAACGAATTGCTATTACGTGCTCTGAATAGAATGCCATCAAGGAAAGTGACTCCAGTACTTTATTATTAATTAAAGACTACTTGAAGCCACCTGTTGGATTCTACTCTTAAGTGACTTTAGTAACTGAGTTATTGATTTCAACTGTACTTAAGTCCGTACTGAAAACTTGACTGCTTTAATCCAATTATGAAGATTTAAACGTAAATTCTGTTTAGAAAACTTTAATTTAAGGTTTATTAGTAAATGTGTGGCCCTGTGTTGCTCAATGTTTCTCTTCTCTTTGACGTTCAATTGTTTTCCACTCTACTCATTTCATTTTTCTCGTCATTTCTTTGTTCCTTATACTTTCTCTCTCGCCATTGCACTTACTCCCCTACTCTTTTAATTTCTTCTTTGGCCCGCTTGTTTTTATCTCAATATCTGTTATAACAATCACTCCTTTTCTTCTATTTCTTGTTCACTTTTTGGACATTTACTCTTTCTCTGCTGCTCATTCTTTCTATTTTTCCTTATCCTTTCTCCCCTACCTTTCTACCTCCTCTTTCATCCTCCAGCTTGTATCTCCCTTTCAATTATTCAATATTTTTCGCTTATTCTTTCTTTATTCTCAATGTCTTTGTTTCTCTTTTTTCTGCACCTCTCTTTTTCTGACTTATTCTATGCTACATATTCTTTTTCAATTTTTATATAATTTATCCCTAATTCTTCGAATTAAAATATATTTGCAATACAATTTATTGAAGTAATTCATTTTAGAAATCAGAAACTATTCTCTGCTTTTCCAAATAATATTAAATTAAGATTAAATTCTTATGAAGTAGTTCAGAATGGGTCTATAGATTACTTCTGTGTAACACTCGACTTCTACAGTGATAAATAGGAAACACCTGACATACGATATAAACTGTTTTCAGTTATTACAAAGGTATCGCTTTCTTTTTCCCCTCTCACTTCGTCCTATAGGAACGGGGAACGGAATAAAAAATATAAAAGGCAAACGACAATAATCACACTACCACCTGAGCTATCATAGCTTAAAAAAAATCTATTCCCCTTCATTTCTCACTTTTGATTTATAATAAACCACAAACGCATGACTTATAATATAATTTATTATTTATTGCAACGTATCAACCCTTAAAAACCACACTTATGACAATATTTGAAAATTAATGATGAAATTTTTTATAAGCTTGAGATCATTTTAGTATGTACGATTTTAATTCTTGTGGTAAAGTCGTTAGTTTCAATACCGACTTTTTCTCCAAAAAAGAGAACAACCCAATTTTCACTACAACTCCCTTAGTTTTATGCTAGACACTTTTATAAAAGCTCATTTAAAAGGTATTTTCAGGTACTTTGAAAAATTATTAATATTTTACCCCGTAAATCTTTTTGTTTTCCTGTTATTGAACGTTGAATGTTTAGACTTCAGTTTTCGTTGGACTAGAAGTCATCTTCAACCACCAATAACTCTGTTCGTATAACACCTACAGAAATTCTAAAAAATCTCTTTTTGTTTTTGTACAAGCTTCATTTTTGTTTCTTATAATTAATTAGATAAAACGTAAGGTTTTCAGTTATTCGTAAAAATTAAAAAAAAACTTGAATAAAAAAAAACATTTTCAATTATGAATAACTCAAAAAGTATTGACTTAGCGAAATAACTTTACAGGAAACATTTCAGTTGGAAATAATTCCTCTAAAGATTCTTGCAGTTGTTTTGATAATAATAATTACCAACCCTGAGAAGGCACTAGGTCACTTTTGTTCCTTTAGCTATTTTCTAATTACAGTTCAAATTTCAAGTCAATCAGTCTTTTCCGAAAGAATTTTGAGTGGAAAACCGCCACTCACTGGACTAGAACGCTTGTTTTGTAGTAAGCAAGATAAAGCGCACACTGGATTCGTATTTTAGAAGTACGATAATTTCGTACGTAAAACTCGCACACTGATTGCATTTTAGTCCGATACGATATACACTCTTCGTTATGTCCACATCTGCTTTTCGCAGATAAATCTGTTTTTTTTACCAATCATCAATATCAATCATTTGATGGTTATGACAGTTTTGCTTAACTGGACGGACAGGTGCACATGGTTACATCTGCTTTAAGTAATTAAAAGTGCACTTTAGTAATGTTTATAAAAACACATTTTACAAATAAGTAATAATTTATGTATTAACATACTCCACTATTTCCTTTGACCAGTTGATTCCTCTTTGGCAACTGAAATCTGTTTGTCTCCACTGCTATTTTATTTAATATATTAAATTCGTACGAATACTCATCCAAAGGGCGTTTAGCTTAAGACAGAATTGAAATTTATAAAATAATATCAATAATTTTAGCTGGCGCAGCCTCCCTTAGTGTAACCCTCTGAAGAGGAAAATTAATCGTAACAACTTATGCTTTCAACAGAGCGTTAACCCTCTCTCCCCTATCAACCCTTGCTGACCGCAAACAACCTCCAACCCTTATTCCCCTCTCGCTTCTCCAGCTCTTCATTAAACCCTTTCACAAAAGCTATAAAATGGTATTAATTTGAACTTGTTTAATGTACTTTGTGTTCATTTTACTTCACAGTGTTTGGCTTTGAGTGTTGAATAATTTAGTATACTTCCCCGATCTGAAATATGACTTACAAAGACTTAAGAAAGGCGTCTGTACCACCTCCGTCTAGAAAATTTTACAAAAAATATATTAATAACAACACATTAACAAGACAAACTCGATATAACCATTTTTTTAAATAAATTATTCTTTAACGGTGGGGATAAGAAGCACTTCCGTTCAGCTGAACGGAAACAAATTTGGCATGCAAAAAGTAGTGTTATTTCAAAAACAAATAAAACTGAGAAGTGCTAGTTCAATTGGCAATATGGTTTCCTATCAAAAGCCGACCTCAAAACTTTACCAACAAGATAATCTAATTGGCTTTGTCTTGACTGACTGACATAGAATTAACGTACAGCTAAAAATACTAAAGATAAAAATACGAACAGTTAAAGCAATATTCTTAGGAGATCATAGACGCACACTATGAACGGATTTTGCAAAAACTTTAATCTAAAACGAAAAATGGCCCAAATCTGTGGTTCTCTTCCAGCCCTATAACAGATAAGATGATTTGGATCAAAACCTTCAAAAACATTTTTGGTTAGGCCTATACCGAACCAACATAGAATGAATGAACCTTTCTTGAATAAATTTACCTTAGCAACCAACTTAGCAGATTTAGAACAAGTTAATTATTCTTCACAACCAACTGTTTTTTTAACGTCAGTAATAAAATAAGTTTAGACGTATGTATGAATAAGTATATTATTATTTCTGCATATTTTGAACTCATGGGCCAAGCTTGGAACACATAACTTAGTAAATTTTTTTAGTAAAAAACCTAAAGAATTTAGGTATGTGCTATAGGTTCTACCTATGAATTAAGTAGGAAGATGATGAAAATCGAAAAAAACTGTTATCAGTGTAGAATCTATAGTTTGCCCTTGCATTGAGGGGAATATTGACAGTTGTATGATGGAAAACTAAAAACTGTTCCGTAATAAGTGTATATAAATACCGCACCAACACATCATATACCTAATATAGCTTATACCAAACTAAACATATATTCAATAATAATAACCCTAGTGAAAACATATTACATATTGGTGGTGGTAACTTAATACAGAATTACATAGACTTACTACGCCATAGCATGAAAAGTACAGATATTTGTACATTTTCTACAAAATTTCTGATACGCAATAGTTTTCCGTAAAGTTTATAAGTATTTCTAGCACCACTAGTTTCGAAATTGTAATGCAATACTTTCGAAAATAGGTATTTTGGGATTTTAGCATCATTTTCAGGAATAGTTTAAAATACCAGATCAAAAAATCTGTAAGAAATAGTTTTGATATAAATAAAAACGATATCCTATGTTTTTTTCAGAATGTTTATTTTTGTTGTGCCAAATTTGAGAAAAAAACAATGATAGTAAATTTGTTGTGCGTTTTAGTGTTTATTTGTAGGTATGTGTTTGTGTGAGAGAGAGAGGGTGTGTGGGTTTGGGCGCGAATACATTTTTCAGGCTAGGTAGTTTTGGGTTTTTTTAAATTCAGAAAAAGTATAAAAGATATGAGAGCAATAGTGAGGGAGAAAGGGTCGAATTTAATAGTGATTAGGAAAGAGGTAGAAGAGTGAGGGATAGAGAAAGTTAAGACAAACAGTGGGAATTGAGAGGAAATGAGAGAATGAATGAGTGAGAGAAAAGTAGTAGGGCAAAGAACAAGAGAATGAGAGAAAGAGATGGGAATACACAAACTGAGAGGACAAAATGTATACATACTTGACTGGAATAGTTCAAGTGTCAAAGAAGAGATAGAATTATTAGATAGAAATAACAAGGCTTTAAGAACGATTGAGCGGCGAAGAAATAGAAAACCCAAAAAGATAGAGACAGGTAAAGGGAGAGGGGGAAAAGAATGATTAAAAATTATTAAGATAAGATAAATATTTAGGATAATCAAGACATCTTTTAAACTTAACTACAAAATACAAAATGAATACATAATACATAAAAAACAACTTCAATAACAGAGAGGGAGATAAAGGGTGAGGGTAAAAGAATAAAAGGTAGACGATTAGAAGAGAAAGTGTAAAGGAATAGAAATTGAGAAAGGGAGAGGGATGGAAAGAGCATTGAACAAGAAAAGGGAATTTAAGGGCAGAGTTATTGATAATATTCAATAACGAGGGAGATAAAATCGTAAGGATCAAAAAGAAGGAGATAGAAGAATAAGTGTGAAATGATATGGCATAGAATGTTTTAAGTGGATCTGATGGTACACTCGATTTCACGTTCACTGTACAGTACGGAGTACCCATAAGCCATGTTATCCAAACGGCAGTCTCATTGATACTAACAATCCAAGAAACATCAACTCCACACAACGCTCGGAAAGGTTGACGTAACCCGCATGACAATAAACTGGTAATGACAATGATGTTCCCAGTAATAATAGTAGCATGAATTATTTCCCGTAATACCTGTACTGCACGGTGAACGTGGAATTGAGTGTAGTGAGATTATTGCCGTTGGACTATTCCTATCCCACTCCCACGACGCAAAATGAGAGGGAAAAAGAAAGCGGCATCTTTATCACAAGTGAAAATGTATCAAGAATGTTTATTGAAACATTATTGCAAGTATTATTTTCTTAGTCACAGTAGTGTTAAGTAATTTCGTTCCAATAAGGAAAACATTAAATAATATTTTCACGAGGCCGGGGCTGAATTAAATATAAAGTAGAAAATAATGGAGACACCGGTATACTTAGGGGAAACAGGGGAAGAGGAATCGGAACAATGTACTGTTTTTTCTCTCGTGTAACAGCATCAGTTAGGCTGAAATCTGCCCTCGTGACATTTAGATTTTGAGTGCCTATAGAAACTTTCGTAACTGCCAAATATATATTATGAGATTTCGTAGATTGTGCGATGCGAAGAATTGGTGAAGGTAGTACTTAAGGGGGAAAATTGGGGAGTGGAGGAGTACTAACACTAGTTTCTTGGACAGATTTGCACATAAAGCGATAAGCACAATCACTGGTTGTTTGCAGCTCATTTATTTCAATAAATAAATGTTCTACTGCGCATCCATTGGTCACGGACTACGCTGAATTCTATTATTTCGTCAAAAATTCCACCACGATAGATTAAATGCATAAACAGGAGAAGTGCATTCTAAGAAATATGCTTTCCGAAAGGATTTAATTAGAACATTTACGTTGTGCGCAATCTAAAATAATAATAAAAACACGCATTTTACCGACATGTTCCTTTGTACTTAATCCTTCGTGAATAATCGTACTTTAATTTTCTATCTTTCTTAAAAGTATATTTTAATTGTATCATTAAATATTATAAACAACAACGCATAATTATATCATACTAGAGGGCTCCGATCTCTGCTCGCTTCGCTCGCTAACCCCCGCGGTGACTCGCATTGAAGCAAATGCAAACAGTTTATTTAAAACTACTATTAAATTATAACGTATTATTTATTTTTAATTAGGTTGTAACATAGTGGTTTCTTATTTTTAAATTCCTTAATTTATAAAGGTTTTATTCTCTAGTTTTAAGGGAAGTATAACAATAAACATTTTTTATAGGGGTTGTTACTACATTTTTACCCCTTAGCATCACGTGATAAAATGTCAATATATCATACCTTTTTTATGTATGTTGTAAGAAATAAATGTACAAATTTTTAGCTCACTAACTTTAAGGAAAATATAACAATTAATTTGTATTGTTTTAGGTGTTGTTTTCACATTTTCATCCCTTAGCAGCACGCGACAAAATGCAAATCTAGTTTTCTTTTTCTATGTACTGTATCTTGAAAGAAGTAAATGTACAAAATTTCAGCTCTCTAGCTTTACGGAAATTAATATTTATTGCTTTAAATCAAAATTAGTTCTAGGGATAGTGTAGCTTTTTATTAGTGAAACTATTTTTTCAATCGGTTCAGTAGTTCCAGAGATTACCCCATACATACAAACAAACAAACAAATTTTACCTCTTTATAATAATATTAGTATAGATATCAAACTAACTAAATAACCAATGTAAATAACTATCAAGGGAATAAATCGCATTCCTGTGAAACAAGTAAAGGAGATAATGTCTTCCAAATGCTTTATTATTTTATTATAAAAGTAATCCACCCTTTCATACATACACATATCCTATAAAATCAGCTGATATTAGTAAGTATGATTATACAATAGACTATGTAATGCAGAAGGAGTAAGGTTAGGTTGAAGAGATTGTTCAAAACAGCTGATTCTGTACTTTGCCGGTAACATCCTTCACAAACATTGTAGGCTTGCTTTTATAAAGTATAAGGGCATCGTGTTAGAGTGTTTTAGCCTATTATAATGGTTTTTAAGAAATTATCAACACGTATAAATATTTCAGGAACTACTTTAGATAGCCAGATATTTTATATTAAAATTTTTAATCTAAGCTATCTACAGGGAGGTATACAAATTCCGTAGCACGTATAAATGTTCCTCGTAGATGATGATCCGAAATCTATTTCCAAATTTTTTTACAAGTGATTATTTTTAAAGATTTTTGTGAGCAACATGGTCTTCAGGCTTATAATCTAGTGTCACAAATAATGTAGAAATGTAATCTGCTGTATTTACTCCAGACGTGATAGGAGATGTAACACAATACTATCATACAGCTTAACTGCCCAAGGAAAGCATTTTGAACATTTAGTATGAAAATCTGACGGAAAAAACCTAAATATTGGATCTTCCTGTGCATACAAAATGTTTTCTGAACCTTGTATTTCTCAATTTAAAACTAAAGTTGTATTTGGTCCTAATAATTTGTAAAAAATTTTAATAAATATGTACCGGTAGTATTTATCCATGACAGGTCCTGGATACGTAATTTTTAATGCATATTGACTTATTTCAAATCACAATAACCAAATAATAAATCTTTATTCACAGAGAACAGACCGATCCTGAGTCAAACTCGGTTTGTTCTAAGATGATGTGCAATGTGTGAAGTGTGCGGCTGCACTTTTTAATTTAAAAACTACTCCTCACTATAAGAAACTTAACTCAATGATTTACGTTCTTACCATAGTTTTATTTTGTCACATTCTGTCCTACAAGCCATAGAACCGGCCTACCTGGCAAAATGTTTTGTGTTTACTTAAGGGAGGTTCCAATATGCTCACCAAACTACACCAAACCGTATTGTGTAAATTGTCAAATTCGCTTCCAGAAACCATCAAGTTGGTCGGAAGTCATGTCCAGTTTTCAAAGTTTCTAAACTCATACTGCTCGACTCGTATATTCATAAAAATGACGAAGCTTCCTTGTCTTGAGGTGTTTTGATTACTTAGTGCGCGTGAATGGATGTATAAGTACTTACGAGTGAGTAAACATCATATATCATAGGCACATCATTCTGTTTGCATAAGTGAATCTATACGTTTGTTTTTGTTTAATATGTAGAATTAACATGTAATTCATGTTATTTAAATTTTATCGATTTGTTTCGGTTTTTTCTTTTTTTATGATATTGTATGCCTACACAGGTATATGTAAATATTGTATAATATTGGGTTGGATGGAAGAGAGAATTTATAATCCTAATTTCAACCTAAATAAAAGTTAATTATTTATTAATTCTCTCTTTCGCCCTCTATGTTTCTCTCCCTGCCTCTTTACCTCTCCCTCACTCTATTTCATCTCCCTCCACCTCACTCTCTTTCTCTCTTCCTCTGCTCGTTGAAATGAACAGATTATATAATTGGTACGTATGATTCAGTTTTTGATGGAATGAACAATTTTCACTAAAAATGTGATACTCCAGTTTCTCCTTATTGCAAAACATCCTAAAACTTGACCACTTACTCTTTATTACAATAGTTTATTGATATTGCATTATTCCGTTCTACAAACCATATAATTTTCTGCTTACCTGCCGAAAATTGTATGTATAAATCCATCATAAACCTTAGTAAGAGATTCCACTGGGCTTGCTACACGTTAGCACTGAACTACAATGTTTAGTTAATCATTTACTGTGTTCACTTGCCGTTGTGGAATTCTCTCCCGGATGCAATTACCAGTAAATGCGTTTACTGGTGACCTTACATGTTTACATAACGAACCATACACTCCACTGATTGTAAAAAAAGCAAAGCACAATTTTGTTTGGCAAAATATTAGAATAACAAGATAAAAAAAAGTTCAAAATCACATTTGTCACAACTAACATTCAATTTTAACTGACTCCGTGTGGGATGCTGGTCCCATATCGGACGCCTCCCCAGATGGCGGGTAGGGGAACGCCTCTCAGAGATGAGTGGTACCGGGGAAATCAAATACCTGGAGAGGACCAAAAACAAACTAAAAATGGAAAGTAAGCAGGAGGGAAAAGTTACGGTGCAGGGCGTCGGATCCTCAGTACCAGCGACTGTCAGGGGTGAGAAAGAGGGCTCCGGGTCGTCGTCAGCATGCGACGGCAATGCCTCAGAATTGGCCCACTTGCTTCCTGTGGCGGATAGTGTAAGCCCTTTCTCAAGGAGTGCAAACGTTCAGAGGTCACCGCCATCTGGCCCCAGAACATCAGAAGAAAATCGAAAGCAAGCCATAACATCAAATTCAAGGCTGACATAATTTCCTCCTCCGATTGTCAGAATTAGTAAGTACTACATCCCGAAACTAGCCCAGAAAGTACTACATCCTGGACTCTTTAACAGACCGCGGTCATCTTTTCTTGGTTATTTATCACCTATCAATAGTAAAACTAATTTGAACATCCAGGAGCCTACTAAAGATAGGACAGAGTCATTGGAAGTGGATCTGGAGAATTCTCATCCACCCTCCGGCTCTCAGGTGGTTCCTCCTCCTCATTGGCATCATTTTCCTGTATCTCATCGTCACAAACGGAGAAGAGGTGGAGATTCACCTTTACAGAGTGACGGAATCTACTTGAACAACAGGTTTAGTAATCTGCCTTTGGATCCACCAGATACAGTTGCACCTAAAGTTCCTAGGTCAAATCTGATAAATAAGCCTCCACCAATCATTCTCTATGGTATAGATGACGTAAATGAATTAACAAAACTAATAGAGTCTGTCAGTGATATAAATCAATTTAAGTTAATGGTTCTCAATAAAAATCTACTACGGGTTCTCGTTCACACAGCTGAGGATTATAAATCATTGATCTAATTAGAATGAAAGGTTTAATCGGGCACAACTTCTCAAGAAAAGAGACCAAGTGTTTCAGGATTGTTGTGAAAATCTCCACTACTCCACCCCACACAGCGCCATTGTTGAGGAGGTAGAAGCTACAGGCAACACTTTGAGAGGAGAAACTATAAATGCTCGGTATGTACCTGATAAAAAGCCAACAAACACATTCTTCGTTAACATTGACCCTAGTGTCAATAACAAGGCTGTGAAAGATATAAAGTAGATATTTCATCAACAAGTTATAATAGAAGATCCACGGAAATCAAACTTCATTGTTCAATGTCATCGCTGTCAGCAATACGGTCATTCAAAGAACTATTGTACGAGGCCCTACAGGTGTGTTAAATGTGTAGAGGGTCATAAAACTTCTGAGTGTGAGAAAAAGGATCGAAATTCTCCTACTAAGTGTGCATTATGCTTTTGCGATCACCCTGCAAATTACAAAGGTTGTAAGGTGTACAAAGATATATTATCAAGGCAAACTAGGAAACCTATTGTAAGAGCCCCGAAAGACACTGTTTCAATTCCACTTGGCTAAGCTGACCCTAGCTCCCAGATATGCTCTGGAGCAACCAAACAACTGGGAAGTCCTAGCGCAACTTATGTTCAAGCTACGCGTGGTGTATCGACAGGGGAGAATCCTAGACCTGGTACGAATCATCAATCTGGTGATGCGATGGAATAAATTTGACTAATGCAAAGTGATAAGATAGAGCTTTTAATTAAAAAAATAAGTATCCTTTTAGGACTTATTACTAACCTAGTTAACAAAATGAATAAATGTCGTCGCTGAGAATTGCTGCATAGAACATCAATGGCTTTTCTCCGAATAGGCTTGAGTTAGTGTCCTTCAGCAATAATAACAAACTGGATGTCGTACTGATCTCCGAGTCACATGTTACAACACGGAGTTGTATTAAAATTCCTGGATATTGCACATACCTCACTCCTCATCCGGATGGAAGACCTTATGCCGGTTCAGCCATTGTGATCAAACAAGCTTTGAAGCATTGTTTACAAGAACCATTTTCAACTAATTACCTTCAGGCTACTACGGTTGAGGTGCAGGATCGTGCTGGTGTTGTTATTCTTTCGGCTTGCTACTGTCCTCCTAGGTATGTAGTAATTGAGGATATGTTTACTGATTACTTTAAACTCTTGGAGATCGTTTTATAGCTGGTGGTGATTGAAACGCGAAACATTCCTACTGGGGTTCACGGACTACTATAACTCGCGGACGTGAGCTGAAGCTGATTATTGACAGCAGCCATCTGCTTCCCTTATCAACAGGAGATCCCTCATATTGGCCTACTGATTCGCATAAAATTCCAAATTTACTAGATTTCTTTATAACAAAAAATATCTCTCATCCAAAAAATATTGTACACATCCATTGAATCTAGCTTCGATGGGTTGTCTGACCATTCGCCTATTATTCTTATTGTTGGTACTAGGATTTTAACTCGAAATAGTGGGTATGAGTCTCTCTCCAACTGAAGAACTGATTTTGATTCATTCAGGGACTGTCTGGGTGGAGCTGTGAATCTCAGTGTTCCATTAAATGGTGCTGATGACATTGACCAGGTTTGCGCATCCATTACCAATGTTATTCAAGTCGCAGCGTGGACTAATTCCCCTGAGTTGAAGAACAGGCAACCTGGGGTAATGGTTTCCTCAATTATTAGGGATAAAATCAAAGAAAAACTTATATTAAGAAGGATCTGGCAGCAATCCCATCACCCCCTTGATAAAATGCTACTAAATCGTGCATCTAATGAGCTAAAACAGTTGCTTGTTGAATTCGTTAACGAAACTCTCAAGGATAAGCTGGAATATATGTCACCCTCAGCCCATGGTGATTATTCTTTGTGGATTGCTACAAAAATTACAAGAAACTTAAGAAATCTTTTCCTCCTGTCAGATGAGGAACCTCTTGGGCACGTACTGACGCTGAGAAAGCCGAAGCGTTTGCTGCTCACCTCTCTTCAGTGATGTTATAGATCCCGAAATTTCTAATATTCAGATCAAGACCTCCAGTTGTGTCTCCCAATAAGGCCCATCACCCTCAAAGAACTTCGTAGGACAGTAGCAGTGCTGGAGGATAATAAGGCCCCGGGTTTTGACCTGATTACCCCGAAAGTGTTGAAAGAACTTCCCGGGAAGTGTTTGGTGTTCTTGTTATATATCTTTAATTCAATTCTTAGGCTTTCTTACTTTCCTACTATATGGAAGGTTTCACAGATAATCATGATCCACAAACTTGGAAAATCTCCAAGTGATACCAGTTCATATCGCCCCATTAGCCTCACTCTTGAGCTGTCGAAAGTGTGGAAAGATTTTTTTTGTCAAGATTCATCCAAAGTGTTGAAGAGTGTTAATTCCGCACCATCAGTTTGGATTTCGTAATCGCCATTCTACTGTCGAGCAGGCTCACATGGTTTACCGTACCTATAAGAAAGACAAGCCTTAGAGAAGAGGGAGTACTGCTCAGTGGCATCTTTGGACGTTCAGCAGGCATTCGACAAGGTGTGGTACGAGGATCTGCTGTGTAAGATCAAGGAATTCTTACCCCATTCGATGTTCCTGGTATTGGACTCTTATCTATCTGGGAGAATATTTCAGATTAAGCATAGTCAGGCAAGGTCTGCCCTCTATAATTGCTACACAGGTGTTCCACAAGGCTCGGTACTGGGCCCTGTGTTGTACAATATCTTCACATGTGATGTGCCACAGTTACCAGGTAACTACGCTTAAACGCTTAAAAAATAATACTTTAAGCGTCCAAGCCTATATTAAGCTGGTATGCAGTTTATTCTTAAAATATTTAGGATGCAATGAGTACTAGGCCTATTCTTTATTGCAACGTTTGCTGTGCCAATTAATTCCAGAATTCATTCCAATTGAAACAATTGACAACTTGGCATTGTGTCAATTTCAAAAGATGGAAGAAACTATATTGCATTTAGGCTTTCGACTGCATTGTTTAGTAATTCTACTTGTGCTTACCGATCTGATGGGATTTTCGGTTCATCTCTGAAATAGGTACATACAATTTTACTTATAGTTTTATTTTGAATAATACATAGGGTTAGTCTTTTTAGAGTGGTTTGTTACCGTTTAGATACTACATTGTAATTAAGTACAATTACTTATTACTAACTATAACTAGTCGTAGATTTATTTAAATTTCAGAGATTAACACTAAACAATGTAAATGGAGGACCAATAAGTATTTGTGAAAGGGGGCATAAATTAAAGTTGTACGGTTCAACTATGTCAGGAAATAAGAATAACTTCCTGAGCCAGAACTACAGTAAGTTAAAATCACTAATATTTCTAAAAGTTTATAATAATTAGAAGAGATAAACAGACTTGAATTAAATAGAAATGTTATAATAATAAGTTAATAAATTTATCCATACTACTAATAAAAATTGCCGGAATATTAAATGAGATTTAAAATTGCGAAATAATTGGGGAAATTTAGAATATTAGCACAAATAATATGAAACTCTTATTAAAAGCGGGTTCTGGAGAGTCTGCAATTCCCTGACATTGAAGTAATATTGTCAGAAAATGAGCATTCAATGTTAACTTTAGATTTACTGTTTACAAATACACTGATTTAAATAAAAACCCCGAACCACAAAACAAGGAACAAAAACAATAACTAAACAACTAAATTATAACTTATGTTTAATACGATACCCTTATGTACATTTCGATGACATGGTCATCATCCTCAGAGGGTTTTAACACTACCCTACCCTACTTACAATTTAGTTGTTTAGTTATTGTTTTTGTTCCTTATTTTGTGGTTCGGGGTTTTTATTTAAATCAGTGTGATTTTTTCGCCACAGTGCTCTTTTATTTGTCTAATGTTTACAAATAGATCAATTAAGGAATTATATGTAAGAGATAATTTTAATTCTGAGGGAATCAGGTGAGATAAGTATCATAAGTCTAATTAATTGATTCCTTTACATAAAAATGAATAAAGATTTTCAACTAACAGCAGTAAAGTGTCAGTTGGTCATTATATATTAGCTCTG
>JAGFPH010000204.1:505057-515221 GCA_018207615.1 Philaenus spumarius
TTAATACAAAGTTAAACAACAGTTGGAAACAAAGTGAAACGACACTTACATTCAAAGTAAAACTACAGTTCCATACAAAGTTAAACAACAGTTTTAAACAAAGTGAAACGACACTTCCATTCAAAGTAAAACTACAGTTTCATACAAAGTGAAACAACAGTTTCATACAAATTTAAACAACAGTTGGAAACAAAGTGAAACGACACTTTCATATAAAGTAAAACTACAACCCTTTATACAAAATAAAACAACAGTTTCATTCAAAGTGACACTTCCATACAAAGTAAAACTGCAGTTTCATACAAAGTGAAACGACACTCCCATTCAAAGTAAAACTTCAGTTTCATACAAAGTTAAACGACACTTCCATTCAAAGTAAAACTACAGTTTCATACAAAGTGACACTTCCATACAAAGTAAAACAACTACAGTTTCATAGAAAGTGAAACAGCAGTTGAATTCAAAGTGAAACGACACTCTCATACAAAGTGAAACGTTACTCTCATGAAAAGTGAGATGACACTTTCATACAAAGTGAAACGACAGAGGAAAAGACGTTATTATAGAAAGCAAACTTAAATCATAAAGAATACAGTATACGCAAATTGGTTAGATTTTGGTTTAGCAAAGTGGTTAAACCTGTTTGTCGTTTTTTCTACAATTTTAGCCTACGCAGTTTCGTTGGTTCTAGCCTAGTTACTTGCGCTATACGCTGTACATCTGCCTTCATAGAATACAGGTAAACAAAATGTATTATATTTTCTTCGTTAATATTAAAGCTTTTAATTATTGACCATTGGTGTAACTTATTAAACACTTCTTTTGATTATTTTATTGTAATTTTTACAAATCACATTCTTTACGGAAACAAAACGATAATTTATAAAATAAAAATAATAAATAGTTCTGTGAAATTCCCAGCAACCTCTTCTGTAAAATAAATGTCATCGTCGTTTCTCTTCTTAATGCTCTCCAACATAAAAGAGGTTTACAATATCAATTAGGCCATCTTCTTGGAACACCCAGTATTGGTAAATTTTATAGGTCAACAGTTATAAAAAATGCAGCACCAGGTTAGACTCATACATTGTTTCCATCAGAGCGTGAAATGGGTTTACAATTGTTTCCCTAATCGTGTTATAGATTTGAATGGAATTGCTAATAACATTCCGATGCTCCAATAAATACAGGATCGGTGTTTGTTTTAGCCTTGGTCTTATGATGAGAGTTATAAGTCCTTATCTATAAAACTTAACTGCTAACGACATACAAACTGAATTGAATTGATAATTGTTTTATACTGTAGATAGTTATTAATCTTAAAATTGGACACTATGAACGGTTGTCCCTAATCTATTTAGGCTCCAGCCGTGTTATTTAGACGGGGTACGTCCTGTGCATACGTAACCGCTCCCAATGTGCTTCCAGTGGGGAAGCGGAGCGGTCCTGGTTACTGGATATCGATTTATATGCGTTATAAGATACTCCCCCGACTTCTTATGGCATAAAGTAGACTGTAGTAGACACTGTAGTATATAACTCAGGATGGTCCCTATACAACCGAAAAGCTTCCAAAGGAGATTGAACGTCTTCTTTAGCATTGTTATTAGGTTTTTGTCTGTAAAGAATTGTTTCTTTTACTAACACTAGAAAATTGTGTTCAATCTAAAATTATTTTAATACCGTACATAGCCACTTTTCCCTCTTAAAGTTCTATTTTTATCGAGGGCAATATTTGTATGTTGTGCCAATGATGGCAAGTTTAGTGTAATGCCATTTTAAAGGTTTTTATTAAATAGAATTCTGTGTAGTTCTATTATTGCTTCAGGATCAACAGTTTTCTCCGTTTGAGAGAATATCATCTTCGTGAACACTCATTGTATCATCTACGTAAATGGTCATAATTGTCTGGGTTTGAGAATCATTTTCATAAATTTGCGGCTCTACAGTTAGTATGCTCCTCATGACTAACGCCACCAATATGAGATACTATAAAGGCGTACTAATAATATTATTATGACTAGTAGTAGAGAATATATCTAAGTTTGTAACTTTATTTTACACGTGCTGGTGTATCGGGTATCTTCACGATCAGATTCAAGGTATAACGCGATTCCTGCTGATCTACATTCAAAGTCAGAAGAGTAATAGTCAAGGTCATTATCTGTATAGTTGATATTGGACTCAATTCCATTCCACTTCAAACTTGTCCTCAGTTTCAATTATTCATCACTTTATCTAATTGCATGACCAGTTTCTCTACTGGCAGATTCTAATCCCTTTTTTGTCTAATTTAAAAGTTTAGCTATTTCGTCATCTCTTAAGAAAATATTTGACGTTAAAACAGTACTTTGTTTTGAGAAATAAACCGACACAACATAAATTATTTACAAAAATATACTGTTTGTATAAGACAACATTCAGCGCCATCTTTTGGTTTATAAACTGTCACAATAAAAACGATTTACATTGTAAAGTAGAAAAGGTTTCTGAACAAATCAAAAATATGATCTGATAATGACATTTTTTTTAAACTAGCAGCCACACTATTCATAAGGTTCTGCACACAAGGTAACAACACTATTCACTAAAATCGCACATTTACACTATTCATCGCTTTCGCTCCAGAGACTACGTGGCAAAAATAACACAGTGAAACTTTGAATCCAGACTCAAATAACAATATTTACAATACAAAGGGACAAAGGCTTAGAGTCAGGGGCTTGGGCCTTCCCAGAAGACTGGATTACAACAGCAAAAACCGCGTAGCCTGAAAGATGAATGATTATGATTCCACGGTTCAAACGACTAAAAAATTAAATTTTTGAAACCTCATTAAGATATTTTATCATTATTTCTTTTGTTAAAAAAAACAACGTTGCTTAAAAACTTAAGTTCTAAACCGACGTGTGGTGGTGCAGCATTTTGATTGGATTTTAATAACTATTTTAAGCTGACCTCTGCCTTCTCCATTGTAGGATTTTTGCCCGAAATTAAGTTAAATATACAAATTATATCGTTTTGTTACAGCAAAACTCTTATACAAGTTCCTTTTTTTATTTCACGTAACTCAAATGTTCCTGTGCCTTCTCTCAACCCTGTATGTCTTAATTGTGAAGTACTTTGTAGTTAATGTATAAACTCACATTTTCGCAATGAAACCTCCTTCTTATTAACATATTTAGTATGTGTATTATATCGCAATACAATTATTTATTTATATTTGTTGGCCTTCTAATAAAATCATAAAATGGTGCAATGTAAATAGCTCTCTTAGATGAAGACCGATATTTGAAGGTTATACGCAGACCGGTTTGTAGGACTTTTATTGGTAACATTTGTTTCGCTTATTGTATTGACTTATCTATAACGGTTTAGCCAACGTATGTAATATAAAGCTACAAATTAGAATTTTTTCAACGTTAACAGTGAAAATATAGACATTTTTTAAATTGTGGAATTGAACGTTTCTAGTGTATATCATCCATCAAGGACGGTTTGCGCTCTTTTTAATAAAAAATATTATAGCTATAATGACATTGAAATAGATGTTTCTTAAAGACATTTTGAAAAATATGGGGACTAATAAAAGTAACTGGCGACAGGAGAATAAGAAGATAGTCAGAGGTGTATAGTTTATGGAAAGAACCACTACTAAAGCACTACAATCGAAGTGGAACATATTCAATGTGCTGATTTCTTTATTTCCTTATTTCAAATTAGCTAAAAAGTGCCAAATTTGGGGGAAAATCCCGAAGTTTTGAAACTTATCATAGTTACTCATTGGAGTGTCCTGTATAACATACTAAAATTCTCTCAAGGAGGGGGTGAGTGGGAGGGGGAGTAATTACAAACTTATTTCTTAAATTTTTTAAAAATATTTCGGGAAATTAAGTGAAAAACTAATTTCAAATAAATTTAAACTAGAGTAAATTCTCTTCAAAAAGGTCTTATTGATTGTTTCTTATGGTTTATAGTTTTGAAGATAATGTCGGAAAAAAACAAAAATCTAACTAAAAATCTAGCGTTATTTGTAAAGCTATTCAAATATAAAATACACGTAGAAAACTTTTCTAATTGTTTTACATTTTAAACATGATGATCTATTTCTTCAAAAAATATCTCCATCTTCACATCTTCAATACAGTTCACATCGAATTCCTTTTCATCCAGTAATGGACCATTTGTGCAGGACCCTTGACAATTGGTGCAAAAAGAGCTGCATTTTATTTTAGCTTTTAGTCAGTACCATATCCCCTTACAAGTAAGCCTAATCCATCTACAGAAAATGGAGTTAAAACATAATCGGAGGCTGGAGATGGTGAGAAATAGAATGCGATTGCTATGTTCTTCAGTGTTGCTTTTCGTTTCACTATTGTTGTTTTGCCTTTAATAAACATTGCAGGGGTATTGTCACATTCACTGAAACTATAAAGGAGTTTCTGAGAAGAAAAATCTGTGTTTCTGCCTTTTTCCTTCTAGGCTTGATGAAGACAATGTTGTTAGTTGCTGGTGACAATAATAGGAGGTCATCACCTCACCAACAATAGCAACTGTTTTATCTAGAGGAGATTGTCAATACGAGGATATCCCACGATACGAGTGTCAGCATCATCATCAGTAACTTGTGTTTAGATTCCTGCATCAACATGTGTTGTGAAAGAAAGCTAATCAACTTTGTCTTGTTGTTCTCATTTGGAAAAAAATGTTCTTGTTGAACTGCCACCTTCATATATAGTTCAAAATTTATATCTGCAGATTTTTTCCTCTTCGTTACTGCTTTGCCCTTTTACCTTTTAGTACTGTTCACATCAGTGTAGCCATAAAAAAACTACTGTTATTTCAAGGCCATAGTGCTTCCTGACATAGGTGACATATTGCTGACAAATAGAAGCAAAGAAGACCCAAGTCTATTTTTTGAAGAAATATACCTTTATGTGTAAAACAATGAGACAAATTTCCTATATGTATTTTATATTTGAATAGCTTTACAAATAAAGCCGAAAATTTAGATTTTTAATGCATTTTTTGTTTTCTCCCTAAATTATCTCCAAAACTATAAACCAAAAACAATCAATAGAACCTGTTTTGAAGAGAATTTACTCTATTTTAAATTTATTTAAGATTAGTATTTCGCTAAACTCAATATTTCCCGAAATATTTATAAAAACTCTTTTAATTACTCCCACTCACCCTCATCTTCAAAGAATTTTAGTATGTTATACAGGACACTCGAATGAACTACTGTATGCCAAGTTTCAAAACTTTGGGATTTTTTCTCCTACTTTGCCTAATTTGACCGGACTATATCTCTTCACATTCTTTGCTCACTTCATTGGGTGTTATAGTTACTAAATTATGGGTAATTCTTAGTAAAATCAATCTAATTGTTAAAAACATATTTTAAAGATAAATTTAATCGTTTAAAGGTTTAACAAAATAAACCACGCTTTTTTTAAAGAAACTGAAACATTATTGCAACTAATAACTAAATTTAAAAAATACTTCTTTGATATCCTTGTAGTTTTCAGTTGTAAGACCACTTCTTTGCCTTATTAACTCTTGGCATCTTCTGGGCAAACTGTTTATAAGGTGTACTACTGCTTCTTGTGGAGTGCGACCCTTTCATCAAAAAGAGCCTGTTGAAACTCCTCACAGCTATCATAGAGAACTCTACGAGCTGTGACTTGCATCTTCAGACGATTCCAAATGTTCTCAACTGGTTTCAGGTCTGGAGATTTTGCAAGCCTCACCACATCATGATGCACAATCAAAAACAAGTTATGGACCTACCTCGGACGATAAGGTCAAACATTGTCATCAGCACAAAGGAAATTATCTCAAGGTATATGCACCACAATAGGGTCAAGAACTATTTTTAGGAACATCTTACCCGTCATATTGCTGTTGTCAAAAATGACAAGCGGAATTGGTTGAACAATAGAAATTCCGCTCCACACAGAAATTGACCCTCCTCTGTAAGCTACTAAAACGTCTACAATAGCCCACAAAAGAACGTGTTCACTATGTCTGAACGGTGTAAACGTATCCAGGTCTATCGCCAAACAGATATTTGCTCCAATCACCACAAGACCACTTTACACAATCACGAGCTCATTGGAGCCGCACTCGTTAGCCTCGGGAACTTTCTGGTCACTTTCGACCTCAAATTTTGTTCGTGAAGTCAGCCGAAATCAATGTGCCTATTTCTCGCGTAAGTTCAGAATGAATGGTTCTGACTGTAAGGACGCGTCTTCTACGAGGCTGGACGCCTAGAAACCTATCTTAGACTGTAGTGGTCCTTCGTCCACCATACATGTATCGCCCACTTGTAGGAGTTAGAAACCTTTGCAAACCCCATGTATCACACTAAACCTCAGCTACTTGCAACTGAACGCATGCATTCAGAAATATTTAGCATACTCATGGCTTGGTTAAGAGATTCGTACTTTAAACGATTCAATTGAAACAAAATTCTGGTTAAAACCGGCTGAAAGATGATATTGAACTGATAATTTGGGATGTCCTAAAGATAATTAATTAAGATAACTTTCATGTCAGATAAGAACTCAAACAAAAGAGATGCAAAGTTATTTTATGCCAGAGTACTTTGTTTTTCTTTCAGGAGACCTCAATATGTTAGATACGTACTTACCCCTATGATGGTTTAAACCACAATACAAACAAATAACAGATTGTAATGCTGTATTTATATCTATTTCACTTCGAGTGTTGAACATAATGTATCAAGATAAGAGAAAATGTGTGGGTAGACCTCGAAGAAGATTGGGGATTGCGCAAGATTGAATAGCTTATGGAATACTAGACTTGTAGGTATACAGAAGAACGGCTTTTGACAGACTGATGAAAATGATGAAATAGAAAGAGGCCAGGTCCCACTGTGGGCTGCAGTCCTACAGAAGAAGAAGGCAGTGACACTCGAGATTATATCTCATAATGTATTTGGATTCACCCTCTTCTGAAAGTAGCAAGGCATCTTCAATTAAAATTAAAGTATCAGGTGTTCGGAGTTCCCTCACGAATGGCACAATGATGACAAGATACTTCTCCTCGGTAGATTCCTTCAATTTGCAAGTGGCTGAACATTCTATACTCTGTAATTAAACATACACATTATGGTAAATTTTCGCCAGGTGTAGAATTCTTTCCGTAATTCTTCTATACGTTCATCATCAACCAATTCCTTGCCCGCCATGTATTTAGTTGTTTTACACAGCACAAAAGTGCCTAAGTTGTGTCATTTATCTGCGATATATCTCAAAATAGTTCAAGATTATTCTGCGATTATTCACACTTTTTGCCTAAAGCACCCAGTAAGTAATGTCACAGATAACATATCTTCTGCAAAGAAGTCTAACTGAATAAGAAAAATGTATCGTGTAACAAACATTTGTTATAGGAAAGGATTAATTTTTTCAACAAAAGGTTGTTTAAATGCTTAAATTATTATATACCTGAAACTTAAAAAATAGGATTAGGAACACAAGACGCGATATTATAAGGGGAGTTGGACACTATTTCATGATTTCTGAACAAATTGATACCAATTTGGTATTATAAATTATTATTTTTGGTCTAAACAATATTTGTATAATGTGTCTTACACAGTTTTTTGTAAACAAAATCAATCATTTTGGCATTTTTGTTCATACTTTATGTAGGATATTTTTACTTTTCATATTATATTTACAATATTTACTTACAAATATTTCAACTTTTTTGCGTTTCCCGAATATTAACTTTTTAATCACATTTTAGCGTTAGCATTTTTTCTGAAAATCTACAAGAAGGATTTTTTTAACTTTAATTTAAATCAGCCATGTTCAGGTAAAACACAAATAAAAATACTTACGGGTATAAAAATAACTAGATATCGTTTAGGCCTATACAGTCAAAGTATATCCAAAAAAATGTTTCTCAAGATTGAAATAAAATATTTAAAAAGCCCATGTTAAAAGAAGTTATTAAGTCTAAATATTATGCGTAAAAATTTCATGAAAGTTTATTGAGTAGTTTTTTAGAAAAGGTGCATTATATTAACATTATGGAGATAGGCTTACCCACTCCCCTTCTTTTCTCTTGATACAGATTAGTACTTGAGCGTTGAGCTCGCTCTGAAACTAGCCATCATCCCTCTCAAGTACTGGAGCGTGTTGAGCTTCCTCTCAGACATTCTTCTAACCGTTTCATGAAAGACCTAACCGAAATTAATTTAGAGTGCAGCCTGGAAGTATAAGAGACGTAAAGTCTTATGATATATGACGGCAATAAAATCATAATCGATGAAATACTTATTGTCGAGCTCTTAAACACTAGAATTATTTCTTCATGTATAGTAAGATCGGCACGGCAATATAGAAGATTAACGCAATTGAGTCAAAACCAATCGACCAGTATTACAGTGGAACCAGTCCCTTCTCCCCTCGTCCTTACCCTTTTATTTGGCAACACTTCTTAATTGCATAAAACGGTTGAATCATGACGTTGCCTGTTAATTTTCAGATATGGTGTTAACAATATTTTCTCCGTGCTAATGCTTAAAACTGCAGCAAAATTGTGTAAATAGTTTTTTGGTTTCATCGTTCTAACAACAAACACAAAGTTTCCCCCTTTTTAATATACTTACGCGGATTTATACATGAAAATCCAAAAATCTATATTTACGGTTAATTTTCTCTACGATCAAAAATAGTTCACATAAATAGTTTAAAATTTGCACTTTATATTTTTTACCTTTCCTCCGTAAGTTATTGTAGGTAAATAATTACTGAAAAATTCCAGTATTTTAATTAAAATTAATAAAGTATAACTATAAATATAAAATAAATAAAAAACATAATATTAAAACACTTTGATTTAAATTAAAAAAAACCCGAACCACAAAACAAGGAGCAAAAACTATAACTAAACAACTAAATTGTAAGTTAAGTTTAATACCTTACCCTTATGTACATTTCAATGACATGGTCATCATCCTCAGAGGGTTTTAACACTACTAAAGTATACATAAAATATTACAACCTATATATACTGTACACGCCCTCCCCCCACTCCTCCTTATACCGGTTAATCCAAGACCGACCTGGTGGGGATGGGGGAATGGGAGGAGCCACATTAAATCTACTAACATGTATCTATTATTAACAATAAAAACCAATTTAACAATAAATTATAAAACTATTAAATACAAAAAATAACAAACTGGTCTACTAAAACTATAAACAGTCAAACAGAAATTAAAATAATAATAATAAAATAAAATAAAAAACAAAATAAAAACTAATAGGCCTAATGAAATAAATAAAAAACAAAATAAATAAAATACTTAATAAAATAAAATACATAAACTTAAAACCCAAATACAAATACAGATCAACAAAATATAAATAATATAGGTCTATAGGTCTATGGTCTTTTAAAAAAAAAAAAAAAATACAAATAACTGAAAGTTAAAAAATTAAATTAAGGTTAAGAAATATTACCAATAGTAAATACAGTACTATCTATTGCTAAAGGTTCCTATCCAGTCCTAAGTAAAGAAAACAATGACGTGTTAGGAATAGGCCCTTTATCTGCATTTAATAACATATCATTGTCAGCCTGAAAAATGGAAATGCTTTCCAAGCTGTTCAATAACTTGTTTGAAGTCACTTCTTTTTTTAACCTAACATTGGATATTTCCAAGTTATGGTTTGTTTCAAGAATGTGCTCCGCAACGCTAGATTTTTCAGGCCTATTGTACTTAATATGTGATATGTGTTCTTTAAATCTCGTCATAATTTTTCTCTTTGTTTGGCCTAGATAAACCCTTTCACAAGTGTCACATTTTATTTCATAAATTCCAGACTTTCCAACATTGGAATTTTATCTTTAGGATTACCTAACAGTTGTCTGAGGTTATTATGACTTTTGTAAGCAATCCTAAGGTTACATTTCTTAAAAATAGACTCCAGGCCTTTAGTAAGTATGGAAACAAAAGGTAAACTAACATATTTCAATTTTTCTTTTCCTTCCGGTTGGAGTGTCGTGGAATTTATTCTAACATTTTTTAGCTTCTGTTTCCTTAACAAATTATCAATAATTTTAGGATCAAAACCATTGAACTGAGCTATATTTTTAATAACATTCAACTCATTGTAAAAA
>JAGFPH010000204.1:519893-540029 GCA_018207615.1 Philaenus spumarius
CCACGAACTAATTCGTCCGGAAGAGGTCCGTAGTAGTAAGGGAGACGGCATCTCTGTAAACATGTCAGCATCAAGTGTGATTAACCAAACAAACCGTTCTTATCAGGACGATGCAGAATGGGGTAAGTATGAGATTGAATGTGAAGAATGTGGTGTGAATGTTTTAGAGTCTGAATGGGATAAGCATATTAAAAGTCATAATGAAAATGAAAATAATACAAATAAAAAGATCAATAAAAATAATAAAATCGTTTTAAATACATCTACTCCCGCTAAACCAGAGTCTAAGAAAAATCTTAAATACTGTGATGTTTGCGATAGTGAATACAAAACCTCATATTTTCCAAAACATATACAAACCAAAAAACATCAAAATAAATTTTAAAATGAAAATAATAAAAATAATAAAATCAATTGCAATACATCTACTTCTGCTAAACCAAAGTCTAAGAAAAATCTTAAATACTGTGATTTTTGCGATAGTGAATACAAAACCTCATATATTCTAAAACATATACAAACCAAAAAACATCAAAACAAATGTAAAAATTCAAATGAATGTAAAAATTTAAATGCATCAAAAGAAAAAAAAGGAACAATCTAAGAGCCAACAGGAAAACAAGAAGACTCGATTGTGTAAAATATGTAACAAAAGAGTAACACGACAAAACTGGGCACGACATGTAAAGCGAAATCATCCCGGCCAAGTGGTAGAATATACTAACGTAAGACTTCCTGAAGATCACTCGAATTTAGAAAAAATACAGGTTTTAAATAAACGGGTCGTAGTTCCAGCCAGCCTCAGTCATCAAACTCCATCAAAGTATACAGTTGAACATCTAGACCATCTGAAAACTAAGTATCCAAAAGTAGAAAGACAGACGGTCCGCAAGCCCACCAAAGGTACTGATGATGATGATGTAGTTGAATTTATAACAAGAAAACCTACCCGACCATCAAAAATATTTACCGGTGTTCGTAAAACTCCGAGTTTACAATATAGCCCTAAGAAAGATTCTCGTAGTGGAAATAGGACTCCAATGCCCTCTCCAAGCCAAGAATTTTATTACAAAGAAATTGAAGATGGACCAATCTTCCCAACAGTAACACCCGAACATGAGACCGAAAACACCGAGCGTTTCAATATCTCAAACTTTCAGGAAATGCAATCAAACTATCAATCGTGGGTACAAAAATCAATGAAAAAAAGGGAACAACGATTATCGAGGACAAATGTAGAGGAAAATGAGGAGATGAAAGAAGCTCGCATAAAATCGAGGATCCAAAAAGCAAAAGATGAAATGGAAGAACGGTATTAAACTATAGTTAAAGGAATTAAAGAAGAAGAAGAACGGTTGAGTGCAGAAATTGAAGAACGAAAAATAAGGTTAGAAGGCATACGGAGATCTATAGTTAAAGGAGGTGAAACTGAGAGAGGAAGAAGATCGGTTACTGGAAGAAAGAAAAAAACAAATCATAGCCGAGGAGAAGAAGATAGCCGAGGAGACTAAGATAGCCAAGGAGAAGAAGAAGTTGGACGAAGAAATTGCGCAGATACTAGTGGAAATTGAAGATAATAATAAAAAAATGGAAGAAGAAAGGAAACTTGAAGCAGTTGAAATGAAGAAAAAAATGGAAGAAGACAAAAGACGTAGAGCGATTGAAAAGAATAATAGAAAAAAAATAAAAAAGAGAAAAATGAAAAAATGGTAGAAGTAAAGAATCCTATACCGTTATCACCGATCTACTTAGAACCTCTGAATTTCTCAGACAGTCCTGAATATTCACCGCTTAGCCCCGGGTTTAAAGAAGAAGAAGAAGAAAGAAAACAACAAACGATAGCCGAGGAAAAGATAGACGAAGAGAAGAAGTTAGAAGAAGAGAAGAAGAAGTTAGAAGAAGAGAAGAAGAAGTTGGAAGAAGAGAAGAAGAAGTTGGAAGAAGACATCGCACAGATAATGGCGAAAATTGAACAGAATAATAAAAAAATTGGAGAAGCAAGAAAACGTCGAATGATAGCTGGGGTAAAAGAAGAAGAAGAAAGAAATTTATTCGAACCTCCCATGAGAAGAGTGCACCCGGACTCTGAAAGAATAACAAGTATATTAGGACCGCCGCCATTCACAAAAAATATGGTTCAAACATTTTAAAGTAATTACAATGAATAACGTCGATGATATTAATGACATATATCAGTTCCTGTACTCACTACAACTAATGGTTAAAGATTTTATTCAGGCATTCAGCAATGAAAAAATATCAGCAAAAGTACAGATGGTTTTGGAATGTGAGTATACGAGACATCGGCATGATGAAGAGGAACAGTTCTGCACTATGGCTTATAACACCAAAGCAGCTGAAATGCATAGAAAAAATGATGTAACAGAGTTTGTGAAAGAAAAATTTAAAGACCTGATAGCAAGAGAATCTCGACATCAACCATCGAGAGGGTCAGGATGGGTTCTTAGAAGATGTACTAGGTTAATTCTCAAACCAAACAAATTTAACCCGTTAGCCGGCAGCTCATATATTGAATTACCAAAGAAAATCAGGGATAGGAAAACGTGCATAAACATCGAGAACAAAGAAGATAACAACTGCTTCGTGTACTCGGTTCTCTGCGCTCTGGAAACGCCAAACAAACACCCACAACGCATCAGCAAATATGAAAATCAGATTAACGATGAACTCTTCAAAGTATTCGAATACCCTATGAAAATAAAAGATATAACTGAGTTTGAGAAAAAATCTACCAAAGGATATGAAGGCTACCCCTCAATGGCGATTAATGTATACGATTTCGATGCAGGGTATAAAATTAACCCGCTGAGGATAACTGAGCGGTACGATGCTGAAAAAGAAATTGATCTCCTATACATCCAGAAAGAAGATAAATCACATTACGTATGCATCACAAATTTGAGCAGATTAGTTAGTTCGCAGATTAGTAAACATGATCATGCTACGTTCATCTGCAGAAGCTGCCTGTCCCACTTTTCACAAGAAAATAAACTGATTGAACATATGATTGATTGTAAGATTCATGATCCTATAAAACCAATAATGCCTAAACCAGGTACACAAGCGGAATTTAAAAATCATAATTACAAGTTCGAGCACCCTTACGTGATATACATCGATTTTGAATGCTTGTTGGAATCTGTAAAAGAAGGAACTGATAACGATGCTAATACTGGAAAACGAAAAATGCATACACCATACGGATACACCGTATATCTGGTTTCACGTGTAAACAACGAAAGGTTCCGCCCTGTTACTTACAGAGCTAAAAATAAAGACGAGCTCACTACCGTTCCTAAGATGCTCGTTCAAGAACTGTCCCGAATAATGGATTTAATCAAAGAAAAATATACTACTATCCAACCGTTAGTGATGTCAGAGGAGGACTCTAAACATTACTATTCGACAACCCAATGTCATATTTGTGAGAAGTCTATTGAAAAATCAAATGATAAAGTGAGGGATCATTGTCACCTAACATCAAAGTACCTGGGACCAGCACACGCAAGATGAAATTTAAATAGACGGTTACCTGTGAAAATCCCCGTGTTCTGTCACAATCTCTCATGCTATGATGCTCACTTGTTTGTAAAAGATCTATTCCAGTACGGTGGTGATGATCTGGAAACAACTGTAATTGCTTGTACCGAAGAGACTTACATCAACATTAAAAAGAATATTATTCTAATAGATAACGATAAACTACAGGGTAGGGATGATAAGAGTCGTAGATGGCTATCCTTCAGTTTCGTTGACACGTTCCGACATATGAATTCAGCCCTGGAAAAACTTGTAAATAATCTTCAAAAAGATGACTTCAACCATCTCCACAGGTTCATAAAAAATAACGAATATATTGAAGGAGAAGAAAATGAATTGTTCGATTTACTCAGGAGGAAAGGAGTATTCCCGTACGACTACATCAGCAATCTAAGCAAGTTAGATGAAGATAAAATCCTACCTCACGATGCATTCTACAACGAACTGAATGGTGAGCACTTGAGCGACAGTGATTATCAACATTACATCAAAGTCTGGTATAAACTCAAAGTGAAAACTCTAGGTAGGTACTCGGACTTGTACAATGCACTGGATGTTGTTCTACTCGCTGATGTGTTCGAAAAGTTCAGAAACGTTTGCTTGAAAACATATAAGCTCGATCCCGCACATTACCTCACAGTACCCAGACTAGCCTGGGACGCAATGTTAAAACAAACGGGAATATCGCTGGAATTAATCAGCGACTATGATATATATCTAATGTTGGAAAAAGGTATCCGTGGTGGAATATCTCAATGCACAAAGCGATACATAAAAGCAAACAATCCGCTCGTTAAAGATTATAATCCTGCAGAAAAAGAAAATTATCTGTGGTACATTGACGCAAACAATTTGTACGGATACGCTCTCTCGGAATCTCTCCCTTACAAAGGATTCAAGTGAGTGGACCCTACAACAAAATCAATAAACGAATGGATCTGTTTGGTACAAAAGTATAATGCCGAGGATAAATTAGGTTACATCTTTGAAGTTGATTTGGACTATCCAGAACATTTGCACGATAAACATAAAGATCTTCCGCTAGCACCCGAGCACTACAACGAAAAACTTTGTACAACTGTACTAGATAAAAGAAATTACGTAGTGCATATTAGAAATTTACAACAATATCTCGAGCAAGGGTTGGTTTTACAACGGAGTAAAAGATGCGTAGAGTTTGAACAAAATCCGTTTATGAAACAGTATATCGATATGAATACTCAAAAGCGGGCTGAGAGTGCGAATGAATTTGAGAAGGATTTCTACAAGTTGATGAACAACTTGGTATTTGGAAAATCAATGGAGAATGTTCGGTTGAGAAAAGATATAAAACTGTGAAACGATGATCGCAAAACGGCCAACGTTCAGTAGATATACAATGTTCGATAAAGATTTCTTGGCCTGTCATATGGATAAAAAAAAAATCAAGCTTGATAAACCTATCTACGTAGGGTTCACTGTCTTGGAGGTATCGAAAAATTTCATGTTCGATTTTTACTATAACAAGTTGAAACGTTACGATCCAACAATTGAACTAGCGTACATTGACACAGACTCGTTCTTCCTACTGACAACTAAAGAACCGGCTGCCATAATGAAAGAACATATTGAGGAGTTTGATACTCATAAATTCCAGAAAGATCACTACTGTTACACAGATTCAAACAAGAACGTTATCGGTAAGTTCAAAGACGAGCTTAATGGATTGCCTGCTCAGGAGTTCTGCGGATTACAATCCAAGTTGTATGCGTACTCATACATGAACAAGGATTTCGTTAAATTTAAAGGAGTAAAACGAAGCGTTGTGAAGAAAACAATCTACCTGGACAACTTGAAATCGTATTTGTTCGACGGTAAGATAGAGCATCGAACTCAAGATCTGATCAGGAGCGATAAATATTCGATATATTCCATCAGACAGACAAAACTTGCGATTAGCGCGGATGATGACAAGCGGTTCATTCTAGACAATAAAATAGACACACTGCCCTGGGGTCATTGGAGGATTTCTAAGATGTAATTAGCTATTATGAATATATTAATAAGATAGTGGAAATGAAACTTATAAAGCTTAGAGGTAATAACACTTCAGTGCTGAAATTGCGGTTAGACCATCCTTTACAGTTGGACCCTGCAAAGAAATATTGTATTGCACTATTGGATCTCGAATTTGAATTGAATGAACCTGCAAAATACTTAATGAATGTAGAAGTTCATTGTAATTTAGTAGAACCTGCATTAGTTAATCATGGAACAAATGAACATGTACATCGAGAGGAGGATAATTATCCTCTATCCATGCCATGTTGCGACGGGGACAGTTAAATATGTTACGAGTCCAGCTAGAAATATGTACGTACCTATAAAGAACTTTATTCGGAAAATATATTTCTTTAGATTAGAGATTCTAAATGGAAAATATGGGAATTTACTTAAATTAAAGAATAAGGTAGTTGTATGCATCGGGTTATTCGATGGAGAACGTTAAACAAGCTATATACTGTCATAAATGTAAAAATAAGACTCAGAATATAAAAGCTGACTATGTTCAAACTAGGAACGGTCTCTGGTACAAAGTGTAAGGTTTGCAAGACGAATAAAAGTCAATTTGTGAAATCCGACGAGGTAAAACAACCGTTCTTGTTAGAGCGACAACCTAATCATAATGAAAAGTATTCAATTACATATGATGTTAAATCATCATCACCTAATGCTATCTCGAACGGTGGAAAAAGACAGGTTGCTTTAGAACTTCATAAACCTGTCCGTAAGAGATTCGATAAAAGACAAATTGTTACTTTTGGAATCGATGATTTATGGGCTGCAGATCTGATATTGATGCGGGAGTATGTCAATGTTAATGATGGGTACAATTATATACTGAACGTTATCGATACATTTTCAAAGTTTGTGTGGAGCGAACCTTTAAAAAAGAAAAGTGGAGTAGAGGTGGCAAATGCTTACGAAAAAATTATTAAACGAGCTGTAAAGGGGTCTCATAGCGTGCCTAATTTGTTGCACACGGATAAAGGATTAGAATTCAAGAATAAAGATTTTCAAAAGATTTTAAACTTTTATAATATTAAAATGTATCACACTGAAAACGCAGAGAAGTCTGCTATAGTAGAAAGATTCAACAGAACGCTAAAAGGTAAAATGCGTTTAATTTTTGAAATGAAAGGGACGTACAGATGGATCGATAGCTTAAAATTAATGATCGATGAATATAATAACAGTAAACACAGAACAATCACTATGAAACCTGTAGATGTGAAAAAGATTGACGAGAAGAATATTCTTGAACGAATTTACAGAGGTCATCAACTAAATATAAGTCCGCATTTTCAAATTGGTGACCGTGTTAGAATTTTTAAAGTTAAAAAGACCTTTGATAACAAGTATGCAAACAACTGGACTCGTGAAATATTCGTTATAGATAAAATAATTTATTCCAATCCTTTGACTTACAAGATTAAAGATTTAAATGGGGAAGATATAACAGGATCATTTTACAAGCAGGAGTTATCTAGAACAGAATTTTAAATGCATGCAAATTAAAATAGAGATTAAATTAAAATAGGCTATTTATCGGCGATATATTATCATACGGTATCGGAACCTCCTTCAATTTTACCCGAGATGAGATTTTATTTATTATTATAATAGGAAAATGAAACCGTTGAAAAAACAAATTATCGATGAAAAATATAAAATAACGGTATACGATAACGAGCAGACAAAGGAAAATCAAGGGAAGATTCCAAATATCTTACGAGCTTTAATTATCGGTTCTAGTGGTTCTGGTAAAACAACTTTGATGTTGAATTTCATTTACAAGGATTGGTTGGATTTTAAATACCTTTATGTTTTCAGTAAATCGATAGAACAGCCTATGTATCAAAACCTACAGAAACACTATCGTAATGTTGAGAAAAAGTTAAAAACGGGATCGCTCATTTCTTCAATAATTGTGAAGACTTGATTTCTGTAGATGATTGTAAAGAAAATTCGTTAGTAGTTTTCGATGATTGTTTGTTAGAGAAACAGAGTGAAATCAAAAATTACTTTACTCGAGGTCAGCATAAGAAAATCTCCTGCATATATTTATCACAGTGTTACAATCTATTAAATATGCAGGTTATAAGAAACAATGCTAATTTTGTATGCATTTTCAAACAGAATCAGCACTATACAAAAAATATTTTTAACGATTTCGTGATGGGAGATATGAAGTTTGAGAAGTTTGTTGACTTGTGTTCTAAATGTTGGAGTATGCAGAACGGTTTCATAACAATTGATCTGACTAAGAAAGTGCATAACGGTAAATATAAAATTCAGTTTGAAGACTTACATATTTAATCAAGTGATCGATTCGGAGAACGATAGGTCGTTCAGAGAACGATAGACCGTTTATGGGTCGTTCGGAGAACGATAGACCTTTTATGGGTCGTTCAGGGGTCGTTCGGAGAACGATAGACCGTTTATGGGTCGTTCAGGGGGTCGTTCGGAGAACGATAGACCGTTTATGGGTCGTTTATTGATCGTTCAGGGGGTCGTTCGGAGAACGATAGACCGTTTATGGATCGTTCAGGGGGTTGTTCGGAGAACGACAGACCGCTTATGGATCGTTCAGGGGGTCGTTCGGAGAACGATAGACCGTTTATGGATCGTTCAATGGGTCGTTCGGAGAACGATAGACCGTTTATAGGTCGTTCAGGGGGTCGTTCAGAGAACGATAGACCGTTTATGGATCGTTCAGGGGGTCGTTCGGAGAACGATAGACCGTTTATGGATCGTTCAAGGGGTCGTTCGGAGAACGATAGACCGTTTATGGGTCGTTCAGGGGGTCGTTCGGAGAACGATAGACCATTTATGGGTCGTTTATTGATCGTTCAGGGGGTCGTTCGGAGAACGATAGACCGTTTATGGATCGTTCAGGGGGTCGTTCGGAGAACGATAGACCGTTTATAGGTCGTTTATTGATCGTTCCTTTATAGCTTGTATTAGCTAAACTTCTTTTTTTTATATATTATATAAGGATCACGAATAAAATGAAAGTGACTGGTACGAAGAATATTACTGTAGCGAAAGCTAAACACCTCGATAAAATAGAAAAAGAACTTATAGTGAAGTATAAAAGAGCGCAGTCCGTTCATAATGAATCTGAGGAAATGAAGCGTGAACTATTTAAACCGATTACTACTGCGTTAGAAAATTTACAGACTGAAATTACTTCCACAGATGTGGTACCTTTAAAATCAGAGCATCAAAACTTGAAAGAATCCACCGATGAAGATTATGAAAATAATGAAGTATTTAATGAGAGTGAACAAAGGCTAGTACCTCCTACCCATCGTAGAGCAATTTCGCTCGATGAAAGTCAGACGGCTGGTAGTCCTGAAACTGCAAATAGTAGTTCGACTATTACGTTAGGACCGTTTGCTCAGTCATATTTACCTAGAGCTAAAGATCCCCAATTCGGTATTCGATTCGACCCTCTTTTAAAAATGTACAGTACATGATAGGAAATAAAGAAATAGAATTCGATTACAATGATATAATCGTAGATAGAAAGAAGTATAAAGGTACTCAAGGTTTATGGAGATTATTGGTTTACGCTGATGCACCTCCTCTCTCAGCATACGATTCTGAAGATTATTTGAATTATGTAAATATATTGTGGACGACCGATTCGATATTTCAAGGAAACAACCGTTCCACTAAGAAACCTAAATCCAGCAAAGGAGATAAATGGAAGAATTTGGTAAAACGTATTTGGATTTAGAAATCGAATAAGAAAGGAAGTGGTCTGTTGGAGTATAACGAAAAGGATGTTGAATTCAAGTACATCATATATTTAAATGAAATTTTGAGCAGACTAATTTTTATTCACGCGGAAGAACAAGCGGGAAACAATAATTTCCATAACGAGAAAATAGGGTTAGTAGAGTTCTTCCATAAGGAATTGGAAAAAATAATAGATACTCCCAAAGGAACCGAGTACCTTAAACGATTCGTATCAACACTACCTCTGAAAATGATAAAAGGTGATCATATTGGTTCAGGATTATTTAATACAATATTGAAGAAGATCCCTTTTGAAATTCACACACCTGGGTACCATTACTTAGGACCTGGAACACATCTGGAAGAACGACTAGCTAGTAATGATAAAGGAATAAATTTAATTAGATGAAGCTGCAAAACAACATGATATTTGATATAGAGATCATCCTAAAACAAAAGATCGGCATATCGATGATAAAGTATTACAGGATAAAGCTTGGGAACGGTTCAAATCTTCAGACGCTGATTTAAATGAAAGAGTGTGGAGTGGTATAACAGCTACAGCGATGAAAGTAAAAAGAACATTCGGTATGGGTATCAAACCAAAACTGAAATTTCAATAGCGATATGACTTCCTCCGTCAAACTCGAATCAGCATATTACATGTATATAATAAGGTAGGATGAAACGAAAAATGACTCAAACTATCTGTGTTAATTTAACTGAGGGTCAGAGATGTAAATTACGTTCTGCGTTTAAACGAAAATTAGGTGCTAGTATTCGACTATCAGCTGCAGGAGTTAAAGGAGGTAAAGATAAAATTGTTGTAACAGACCGACAATTTACCAATGTACAGAATAGTTTACGAAAAGGAGCTAGTTGTACTTTAACATTACCATACAAGCAACTCAACGAAAACAAAAAAGGTGGGTTCCTTCCTTTGGTGTTTGCAGGTATAGGTGCATTGGCAGCTTTGATGGGTGGAGGTGCGAGTATTGCAAACTCGGTTATTGATTACAAAGATCGCAAGAAAAAATTACAAGAACAGATCCGGCACAATAAAGCTATGGAAAGCCGTTCAGGGAAGGGTCTCTAACAAACGTTGACATCTTGTATTACGCAGAAAATTAACTAAAAATTTTAGAGGAGTGTTTATGCGGGATGAGTTGCCCAATACAGTATTCCTAAAATAATTGAATGCGGTGTTATCAATTTAGAAGATTATAAATCTGAAGGTTCACATTGGACAGCATACTATAAAGATAAAACTAAAAAGTACTATTTCGATTCTTACGTTGATGCTAATCCTCCTAAAGAACTTGTGGAATATCTAGGTAAGAACAATTTGTTTTACAACAGCGAAAGAATACAACAGTACGAAGATCCTCCAATATGCGGACATTTATGGATCACTGTCTTATACTTTCTATCTCGAGGAATTCCGTACCAAATAATTATAGACAAATTGAATGAAAATAAGTATTTATATAGAACGATCATAGAGTAAAAGTTTTAACCAGAAACATTAGTGAAATGTATGTCCCTTTTTTTCTATGTATATAATAAGGGGAGTGAAATGGAACAAGTATTTGCTAAGCACGTTAACGATATCACCAGATGTGAATATAAATCTTATTATCCTACGAGCACATTAAACTTCAATTCACCGAATAAGAAAACAGAGTTTATGATCGACTATGGAGATTCGTTTTCAATGAAAAAATATCAGTTCTACATAAAAGGTAAATATTTAAAATCTGATGGAACAGCATATCCTGAGAAGACCAGTGTTAAATTAATCGACAATTTCGTACCGTACTTATTCTCAAAGATCGAAGTTAAAAAGCATAACCATTTAATAGATGAAGTCGAACATCCCGGTATAACGAGTTCTATTAAAGCCATAGTATCATATAAAAGTTCTGATAGAAACGCGTTAACTAATTGTGGCTACATTTCCCGATATGTAGGAGACATTAACACATTCTATGTACTAGGCGATCTCACACACTTGGGGTTAGGGTTCTTCGAGGATATCAACACTCCTATTTACAAAGGAGGGTTCACTATAACGTTTATACGTTCTGACGATAGTGAGGCCTTTCACCGTTGGATTCCTTCTACTGCGGGTGCAACGTTACCTGAGGAAGGACAAGTTGTAATAACCGAGTTCATTATTAGAGTTCCTTTGATATAATTTAAAACCACATCGAAGATCATGCTGATTAAACAACTAACAGATTTAAAAACGATTAGATTTGAATTCAGGAAATGGCAATGTATTCAAAAACTTTTAGGTAAAGAATTAACTACATTACAATACGATATAACATATACAGGAACGTTAATAATCCTACGTTTATTCTGATAGGCTTTCAGAAGAAATCGGATGCTCAGATTGAAGATTGTTCGGTCTTCACTAACGCTAACGTAAAGAACATTAGGATAAAAATTTACGAAGAAACCTATCCTGATGAGATGATGAATTTAAATACAATAAGCGGAAATTATGCGGTTGCTTATGAGATGTATAAAGATTTCAAACTCGTGTACGCCGAAGATCAAGATATGTTACACGATCCGTTTAATTTCATGACTAAATATTGCGTTTACGTAATCGATACTTCAAAACAACCCGAAAACATTTCAGGATCTAGAAACAATATAATACTTAAAGTAGACTTTGCAGCTGCTACTACCGTTGAACTGAAAGCAAATAAATGTGGTTATAGTCTCCCATTTTAAACTAAACTACGATATCATTAACAACACGATCAGGGAGGTTTAAAATTTAGAAGATGCAGTAGCGAACATTAAAATCTATATAAAAACATACCAAAAAACATAAAAACCAGCAAAAAAAAAAAGAATTAATTTATATTTTACTAACAGAAAATTTGTTTATTTTTTTTAACTCTCCCCATTACTTTGAGGTGTAGAGTTCTACTCGAATGTAATTTTTACTCTCATCATACTGGACTTCGAAGTAAAGTTCGGGAGCTTCGTTCAATCCCTTTAAGTTATCAGAATCGATTTTAGAATATCTAGCAGGCAGAAAACATTGAAAATCTTCGCTTTCGATCACAAGCCGTTCTCCGTATTTACACTTTACCTTTCTTAGCTCTTTAACTTTATATTTTAGATTCTGCTCGAGATCATTTAGTTTTAGCGTTTTCTTATAATTATTGAACCGTTGATCTATACTATTAAAGTCAATTACGTAAAAGTTTTTAATTCCGTTTGTTTGTTCCATGATTTACGAGATGGCTCTCCCTTATTACTCTAGACCTCTTCCGAGTGTTTTAGTGTGGGAACTTAAAATCTATTTTTTATTTAATTTTTTTATTACGATATTGAATCTTCAGATTCGTAGTGGTAGTCATACTCTGAGTACCCTCCATCCCACTTCCATTGCAACTGATGGTTTTCTTTACTTAGTGAATCAGTCTCGTATTTAGTATCTGATTCAGTCTCGTATTCAGTCTCTGTTGGTTTATTTATAATTTTTTCGCTGTTTGCTTCTTCGAATATCACCATCCCTTTTTTCACAAATGGACGAAAATAGCAGGGCGAACATTTATTTATAATTTTTTCGCTGTTTGCTTCATTGAATATCGCCATCGCGTTTTCCACAAATGAACGAAAATTGTAGGGCGAACAAGGGGGAGCTATAACTCGAAGTAAATCCGTTGGACGACGCCGACGTTGAAAGATCGTCGTTATCGATATACGCTGCGGAGATGTTTGCCTCCTCATCGACACGGTCACCATCCCTAACAACGTTGTTTGTTTGGTTAATCACACTTGACGCTGACATGTTTTAGAATATTTGTATTACCTTGTTTATTAGCTGACATGTTTTACGAGATGTCGTCTCCTTACTATATGCCTTTTTATAGGAAGACTTGAAAGTACGAAGGAAGATTTAAAAGTATGAAAGGAAGATCTAAAAGTATGAGCGGGGTGACCTTGAACTTACGCGCGCAACGCTAATATTTTTCACGGGAGATCGCAGATCAAATTCCTCGGCACTTGTTAGCACAAAGTCCGCCAACCCGGCACCAAATCTCCCGTGGGCCAGAACCGGCATTTCCCTAACTACTTATAAATATAAATAAATTTCCAGCTCTCTATTCTTAATGGAAGTATAATAATAAATATTTTTTCTTTAGGGGTTGATTCCACCCTTAAATCAAAATTATTTATAGCCTATGTCTAATTCCATGTCATGATCTATATGTGTGCCTAATTTCATTCAAATACATCCAGCAGTTTTTACGTGATTGAGTAACACACACACACACACACACACCCACAGACAGAAACCATTAGATTTTTTACTTTCTCACTATACTATAGTATAGAGAAATTATAGTGATCGCAAAAAAATCGATCTTGAGATTTTTGTGGAAATATCCGTTTTGGGACCCCCTGAGACCAAAAAGGTGGTTTTTACAAAATGTCTGTCTGTATGTCTGTATGTATGTTAGTATGTATGTCTGTATGTATACAAAGCTAGAGCGAAAACTATTCGATCGATTTCAAACAAAATTGCACCTAATATGTCAATTAGGGTACATAGATGCACGAAAAAGGGCTTTGAAAATTTTTGAAAAACAACCCCCTTTTTGACAAAAAAAACCCCCAAAAAATCAGTTATTATTTTTTTATAAAAAACTGCTTTTTTGATTTTGATCAAATTTTGCTTATTTGTGCCCTTAATGTACCCTACCATATGTATAAAACCGTATCTTTCTAAAAATTCTTGTTTAGCTAATATTAATAATAATAACTGATTTTTGGGGGTATTTTGGCCAAAAATTGGGTTGTTTTTCAAAACCTTTTTTTGTGTGCATCTATACAGGCCTGATAGACGTGTTTTGTGCAAATTTGTTCGAAATCGATCGAATAATTTTCTCTCTAGCTAATAATAATTATATTTATTAGTTAATCTCCTACTTTAATATCACCTCTCCCCTACCCCACCTACAATTATGAAGTCACAATGAATCTGTTTAATAATTTAAATATGTTTGTGAGAAAGTATGTGCCAGTTCCTGGTACCGTTTATTTATAATAGTATAGATAATTTAATTGTAAAATAACTTACTTGATGGTTTAGCAATTGTACGTAAAGAGCGTACGGTAGCTTAGGATGAAGGAAATTAAAGTTAATGTAAATAAAACATCGACGTTTCAAAAATATACATGGAGTTTAAAAATAAATAAATAAATATGTTCACTGTCCACCGTTATAACCGTTATATGCTCTACATAAAAAAAATGAGTTAAATGATTGATGCCTAGTTCTGTTTTTACGAATTATTCAAGACATGTTAATGTACTCTATATAGAAATTAATGTTGGTTTCTTTTTCTTTGTCATCTTTGACTAGAAAACTATTCGACCTATTTCACTAAAAATTTCACAATTTAACCGTAGGTCTATCATTACCAGGAGTGTTTATACGTTATAATTACTACAGTCTAAGGGATTGAAATGTTGCAGCTACACCTTTACAACACAAATAAATTTCACTAACTTCCTACAAACTATAAATCTAAATTTGTGTAATATTGTTTTTAAATGACATAAAAACCATTTGCAATAATTCAATTACTTAATTTAAAGTAATGAAATGGAACAACTACCTTTAAAATTAAATCAAGCAATAGCGAAGCATTGCTGGGTCCACTAGTCTAAATATATTCTATAAATACGAATTCAAAGTTCGGCATATCTACTACCTGAACTGTTCGAAATATTATGTAACCAATGGGTATGTTTTAGTGTCCTGTAACCCATACAAACCAACCATTATAAACTACTACAATATAAATATTATTCACGTTTAATTTAATGCTTCAGAGTCGACAATTTTCAACATATTGATTTAGCCTTGACATTAAAAGTATACTGATAAGTTTGCAAGTCAATATCTTGAAAACTGTCAATAAATAGGGTCGCGGGTGCATGGTAGTACGATTTGATCCACGGCCAGCCATAAAGTGGTTGAAATAAAATTTTAAATATATGGACTTAAAACTTCCTATATTATGTCTATATTATAATGTTTTTAAGTTGAATGGTAATTTTCAAGTTAAAATCATAAAATTTGTTGAAACTAATGGAATGCGCGTTATTGTTGTTTTATGTGTAGTACAACCAACAAAGCCTTACACAGGGATAGAAAAACTAATAAAAACATTCAGTTTTTGAAATTGGTCTACATGTTCACAAGGTGTATAAGAATTCAAAATATAATAAATATTATCCAAACGTAAATCAAGAATTTCATTTTAAAAATGGTTAAAGAGATATCTATGGAATGTCATTTAAATACAGGTGACACCTAGTGGCGACACCTATAAGTCAACGACACCTAGTGGAAATTATGTTAAACAACTCGGTTTTCATTAATATAATAATAATAATAATAAAATAATTAATCTCTAACACTCTCAAACACAAAAACCCCGAAGAATAAGATCAATTCGGCGATAGTGAAAATTTCCGGAGTGAACCTGAAGTGACTTACATTTCCTTCTTATTAGAAAGTCTGAAAGGCTGTATGCCAATTGGCTAGTGCAGTAACAATCCAAAAAAATAATCCGTTTAATACCGAATTTATCATCCAAGCTAGCCAGCAGCACTTGAATAAGAACTATTAAAACAAATGTACGATAAAATATTGATTAAATCCGAGTTGGATTATAAAGAAGATTAGATATCTTTTGGTGAGATCCTTCCAACTTATTCCTAGGCTTAATTTATGTTGTCCATAATAATGGTGAAACTCCATAAACTATTGATTTAAATAAGAGATCATCGAACACTGTTTTCATAAACTCTGAAATAAGTGATCCCTATATATATATAATTACACCCACTGTAACAATTCAATATTTCCTTAATTATAAAAAATAACAACCCAAAGAAATTATAGTTTTAGCGTGGAACCATACGAATAATTAAATAACTGTATTTAAAGATCGAATCATCGTCTAACATCGTCATCTTTCGCTAAACACGGCTACTTTGGTAGACTCGATAATGATTGGTTTAGAGGTTACACCAAATATGAAAACAGATGTATTCCTTTCTTTTACTTCTAAATATTAAAACTAAATAATAAAATGATATCCTAGTTATAATGGAGTTATTTAAGTATTTTTATTAATACATGACCATTTAATAAGATCAAATTTTTTATAAACTATTATATTAGCAGAACCAAAATTTAAATAAATATAGGCCTACTTATAGCCTAAACATAAATATACCAAAAGTGAAGATATCTAGTGAACAAGTGCGTGAGTTACCAGCTGTGTCTCAACAGGACAAAATCGGGCATTATTGTAAAATATAAAAAGAAAATAAGGTCACCCATTTTCTATCTTGTGAAAATCAGAGAAGAAATAAAAAATGTTATAATCAAACAAGGAAAACTATCTTTAATTGATACTGATGAATTGTAAAAAGACATAATGACCACCAATTACATAAAATAAAATAATAGCCTAACCAACAGAAACTAACCTATGGTGAGATCTATCCATTTTCTATTATACCTTAAAGCTAAGTGTAATAGGCTAGGCTTTGAGTGAAAACATTAACTTTCAAAGATAATAATCACAGTAGTAATTATTCCTTATTGTAGAAACTGTTCCCAGTGTTCTTCCACTAAACTATATATATATATACTGTTATTAATTCATGATATATCTCCTCAATTAAAATTTAACCTTATTTTATTTCTTTTATTATTGTTATTATCCAAAGATTTCTATGTTCTGTTTATTATTAAATTTTAATAAATTTTGGGAAAAGCCGGCACCAACCGGAACCCCGAGATAAGAGTGATTAAATAAAATCAATTAACAATTTATGAACAATTTGTTAAATTATAACAAACAAACAAAAATGTGAATTTCAATCGATAATTGTTAAGACCAAATGTCTCTTGTTTAAATAAATATTTCATATTTATTCAATATAATTATATTCTTTGATTATTTTACCATAAGTAATATCTAATTAATTAAGATATTAAATAAAGATACCAGGAGTGTTATTGCACCACCTACAATTACATTACATAATTGGATATCTGATATGATATGGGGATATTTGTTCTTTAAAATATATGTTATAATATTTCTTTTATGTGAATCTCAACCTGAACTTGGGAAAAGTCGGCTCTGACCCACCGAGATTAAGTTTACTTGTGCGTTACCTAATGTTCATAATACTTATAACAATCGAACTATTTATTATTATTACTTAAAACCATGACATTTATAAAAGAAAATTGATATATTTTGTTAATTTTAATACTTTTCTGTTGAAATAGCCTGTATATATTTTCATTAGAATATTTGATAATGAACATTAATGAACAATACTCATTGAATTGAATATTCAACTTAAAATATAATAATTTCAGTTAATGTTTGCATATAGTTTTCTTAATGATTAATTCAAAGAAATTCAGCTTTTGTATCATGGTTATTTGTGTATTGAATTTATTTACATTACATAAAATTAGATAAGATAATCCTTTTTATCTTATACTATGTACTTTTATATTTTGGCACTCCTTTAACAAATATCTAGGATTATAAAAATATTACCTTTTAAAACTTTTATAATTTGACGTCCAACTTTGGAGGTTTTCATAAACAAAAATAGATACATAAATTAGTTTAAAAACATTAATTGATACTCAAAACATTTTTAAGTGCTGGTACGTTTTTTGTTTCTTTTTTTTAAATAACTATAAACAAGTATATTTAAACCAAATATTACTCAACATTAACAGAACATAACACTGTCTACAAAAATGCTCTGTACATGTTCGTTGTAGCTGTAATAGTTACCGAAGTAGCTCTCTAGTTGGTGTACTTATTAAAGTCGTCTGGTAGAACGCGGTGGTAGCCGTCGACGCGATGGCCTGTATGCAAACTCGCGAAGCTGCAAATACAACACAGTCTTACTTATACATTTCGTACTCGCAGGCAGCTTTTCAACGTCTTCGTGAGTAGACCAATTTCCCAAATAGTTGGTCGAAACCCTAAAACATATTATTATTATTATTATATAATGTATTAAAATATATGAAATTTTTTAAATTGATTATTTGAAATTGATAAATTGTAAAAATAGATAAACTACTAAATTGTCACTATTTATCTATTTCTATAACAACAGAATGCATATTATTGGTTTTTGATTGTTGAAATTCAGTCATGAGCAAACATTCAAACTGCGCACATATTTCTGTATTTTCTGTATTTCTGTATTTCCAACCACTGTAACAATGGAAGAAGGCTAGCTGAAAACTTAACACTAACAACGTAATGGCGAGGGTCCCACGCACATACGACGAGGTTCGTGACTGCAAAACTCTCACCAACACCATACAACACCAACCAATGTCTTCCTGTAACTCGAGAATGGTATACTTCGTAGGGTCTTATGCTACTGCTCGGTTGGTTGCCATTTGGTTACACTGGGTATTACGTTTTCTTTTCGCGTTACATTTCCCTACACTCCGGGCGTCATTAACTAAGTCGTATGTTCTTGGTTCAGCCTTCTTTAAACAACCACGCCCGAACTATTGCTTTGCGCGTTTCACCCACCTGCGAACCACTGTTTTGCGCGTTTCAACCACGCGTGATGCACTGCTTTCCGTGTCCACAACACACACTCAACACACAACACACACTCTTAATCAGGTTGGAAAATTTTCATATTAACATAAGTTGAAAAAGTCCATATTAACATAGATTGAAAAAAAAAATTAACATAGGTTGAAAAAGGTGCATATTAACATAGATTGAAAAAATCACACAACATAGGTTGAAATGTGCATATTAACATAGATTGCAAAAATTTATATTAACATAGGTTGAAAAAGGTGCATATTAAAATAAATTGAAAAAATTTATGTTAACATAGGTTGAAAAATGTGCATTTTAACATGGATTGAAAAAATTCACATTATCATAGGTTGAAAAAATGCTTATTAACAGATATTGAAAAATTTATATTAACATAGGTTGAAAAAGTGCATATTAACATAGATTGAAGAAATTATATATTAACATAGGTTGAAAAATGCATATTAACATAGATTGAAAACATTCACATTAACATAGGTTGAAAAAGTGCATATTAACATAGGTCGAAAAAGTGCATATTAACATAGATTAAAGAAATTTTATATTAACATAGGTTGAAAATGCATATTAACATAGATTGAAAACATTCACATTAACATAGGTTGAAAAAGTGCATATTAACCTAGGTTGAAAAAGTGCATATTAACATAGACTGAAAAAATGTCATATTAACATAGGTTGAAAAATGCATATTAACATAGATTGAAAAATTTCATATTAAAACAGGTTAAAAAAGTGGATATCAACATAGATTGAAAAATATCATATTAACATAGATTGAAAATGTTCATATCTATACATAGGTTGAAAAAATGCTTATTAACATAGATTAAAAAAATGTCATATTAACATAGGTTGAAAATGTTCATGGTTAAACATAGGTTTAAAAAGTGCATATTAACCAAAGTCTGAAAACGCTTCATTAGAGAGTTATAGCTTGTGGAATTTGTGAACGAGTCTTTTTCTTTAAAGTATGAAATAATCCCAAGTATAATTTCTGCGTCAATAATAATTAGTGTGAGTAAATTTAGTTGTTTTATATGAGTTTTAACCTGAAAAATTTAATAAAATTGAATCCTCTACACATTTTGTTATATAAATTTCT
>JAGFPH010000204.1:540039-553922 GCA_018207615.1 Philaenus spumarius
ACTTGAGTTACACGTAGATTGAGCCAACGAATCAGTTTTTTTTTTAAATCCATGTATTGATATCTTTTTTTAAATTGAGTGAATGCAGTAGACACAATCAAGAGACAAATCTCCCAGTATAAGGGACTTTCGGTTCATCTGGTTTACCCATTAAACCCTCCTTTTTCCCAAGATCCTGGTCCGGAATTAATTTCGCATTAACTCAGACTATGAATATCGTGCTTGTTCTAAATATCCCTATCACTATGGCCTCGTAAAGTTGTCCACTACTATGCATAATTCCTCCTTCTTGCTTAGCCAAATATCTCTCCAATCTGTATCATTCTTGAGCATTCAAAAAATGAATGAGCTGCGAATCCTTCTCAGCCCTACACACCGGCATCCAGATTTGTTTTAGTGAAATGTAATAAACTGAGTTATGTCGTAGAGGTCTTGCATAGGTACTTAGGTCAAGGAGCCCTATTTCCAACCCCTTGCTCTTTCTTTCCCACTTTATGTTCTTGCGCTTGTTTGAAAATCGTTGGCTTATTGGGTAATATAAGGTACGCTATCTTCTGATTGGATTGTTTAAATCCTTTTCTTTTTTCATGTTTTGGTCACGTATGCCTGTTTAGTTCTCATGGCTTATGTTTGCTTTACCAATTCCTGGGAAAGGAAATTGGAAATAAAAAATATATTTCCTCCGTGTAATACGAAGTTAACAATTGTTGTTTGAATTTCCTTTTAAGATGTTATAATACAAATTTGGTTTGAATTATTATTATTTAATTAGTCTTTGGAATATTGTTACTTTCCAATGTAGCCCTGGCATAGCTTTTCTTATTTTGAACAGATAGCTTCTAAAATATCCGTAATCTAAGAAATTGCGTGAGATAGAAGTTCACCTCTCCGTAATTTCTCTGCAACCAATTTGCTAGGTCCATGTGTAAGACAATATTTCCGCTTTGAAAGGATCGCGTCCCATCTTCCTTGCCATAGAGCCATGGTATCTGATTTTGCTTCCAGACAATAATTTCCTTCCAACTATTGTCTTCCTCCTTTCATATGTCTTCTTTTTTCTACTGTATAGTCAGCAAATCTACACGTATTGATATCGTATTAATGTCGCCTTTTGTTTCATAGTTTAATGTTCAGGGTTCCTACCTTAACCCGCTAACGTGATTTCCAGTACCTTATATATACCTGTACGCATAAGTCAAGATTATTCGATACTTATATCTAGTGCCTTTTTTACAGCCTTTGATTTATAACATAAATAGAGAAAATTGTAAGTTGTTCTTTTCCATAATGTTATTTTGCTTCTTCATTTCAACAAAACAAACACCGTGATAACAACTCAACTGTCGGAGTTTTAGTTAATGCGTATCTTCCTGCATCTGTGAAGAGGGTGGAGGACGTCAAAACTTCCCCTTCCCCTCTCAAGGACAAAGTATCCCATGCCACCCATAATTTACTCATACTGCAGATTTTTTTTAAACAGTCGTATTAGAGGTAGTCTATATATGTTACAGAAAAATTAGTGCTGTGACAATCACTAATTTATAATACATTTGTAATAAGGTTATTTTCATTTTTTTTTTTTAATTAACTTGAACTGGTCTTGTGAGAAAGAAATACCATACACAGGCTGAAAAGTCCGGAGATGTTTAGTGAGTGGTAGAGAAAAGCCAAATTAATAAAACGTTTATAAGGCATAAAATTGTACTTTTTATGTATGGGGCAACTTTGCAATCATATTCAAAACTGAAATTTTTTGAGGTTCTCAAATTTGTTTAATATAGACCCCTATCGTGTGACCCCTCATTTTAAAAGTATTGATAAAAAACGACCACCATTTTCAGTAGGGTTAAGATAGAGACGTCTATTTTAGATTGTTGGTTTTCTTAATCAATACCTTTAGGGTCACACGATAGGGATCTACATTAAAAAACTTTTAGCAACCCACAAACTTTACAATTTTGGATATGGAGGCATTATTATATGGAGTATTATTTTTATGCTTTATGAACATTTTATGAATTTGGATTTTCTCTACCCACTCACTAAAAAGTTACTGGAATTTCTCCGGACTTTTTAGCACCCTTGTATAAATAATAAAAAGAAGGCCTTGTAAAAAAAGTTTTTAGTTGGAAACTATGTCCGTTTTAATATTTATTTAATTTTATTGATTAGAAAGTTTAGTATACCGATTATACGATGCGTTGCTGTGACTAATATAATCTTGGAATAATTTTGGAATCACAATATGAAACAACGCTTTTGGGTGATGATAACAGCTAAAGAGTGACATAAAAAACAGTTTTTGTTCCTATTCTTCTTGTTTTAGTTGTCAATTTTAGTTATGTGGATTCTTTTAGAACTGAACAATTTCGAGACAGCCGACTGGCAGAACACTTGGCGCACGAGTCACAGCACACTCTCCGGTTTATTATTTTCGAATTGACACTTTTTCAAAATGTTTCATTCAGTATGTTTTATTTTAATTTGTTTAAATTTTACACTAAATTAAGTCTAAATTAATTTGTATTTAGTTATAATAGTGCAGACTCTATGGAAGCATTTAATATTAAATGTAACGATTACGGCCAAACACACTCAGACAGACAGATATCGCATTAGAATATTCCTTGCAACAATTCCGCTCTGAGCAATTAATTACTGTAATGTCTTTGCTGAGATTCCGTCGCCATACCAAAACCGTGCGCATCATGTTAGAAATTGTTTACGTCAAAGAGGTATTTCATTTAGTTGACATTCTAATCTCACTTAAACTATTTTAATGTTCAATGTTTATATATAACGCATAAATATAAAGTTAGATCGATTAAGAGCATCAGGTTTTCCAAAGAAAAAACGTCTTAGAAGAAGCTAATTAGTAAATCTTTTTATGACTCTGATCTGATCATGACCTATTGAATCTCCGCTTGTGGCTAGTTAATATTAAACTCGACTTGAATGAAGATAAAAATGTACTAAAAATTATAAAATTCTATGACGTTGATTTTTAACATTCTGACTCTGAAGGAGGAAAATATGAAATAAAAGAGTAATACAGACACAAAGAAAAAGAGAAGAGAAGAGGTGGAAGAGGAAGAGAGAAAGATGTAGATAGATAAAGGGAGAAGGGGAGGAAGGGAAAGACAGAGGAAGATTAAAAGGGAGTAGGAAGAGATAGATACAGAGAGAAAGACTGAATAAAATAGTAATAAAGACACGAAGAAGAAGAAGAGAGAACAGAAGAGGAAGAGAGAAAGATATAGAAAGACGGCGAGAAAGAGAAAGACAGACAAAGATTAAAAGGGGGTAGGAAGAGATAGATACAGAGAGAAAAACTTAATAAAATAGTAATAAAGACACGAAGAAGAGAGAACAGAAGAGAAAGATATAGAAATACGGCGAGAAAGAGAAAGACTAAACGATGAAGTAAAACAGGAAGAAATAGATACAGAGAGAAAACTGAAGAAAAGAATAATACAGACACAAAGAAGAAGAGAGAAGGAAAAAAGAAGAGAGAAAGATAAAGAGAGACGGTGGTGAGGAAGACAAAGACAGAGGAAAATTAAAAGGGGAGTAAGATAGGAAGAGATAGATATAGAGAGAAAGACTTAACAAAATACAGTACGAAGTGTCTTGACCTTTGAGATCTCCTAACTAGAACCCTATTGTAGACCTCTGGCTATGAGGCTATCTGAAGAAGTAGTTTTTTTGCGTAAAACCAACAACCATGTAAGACCTATGGTTCACGGAGTAGCAGTAACCAGACTCGATACTTGGTTGATAAGTAGCTCACATTGTGCAATAAAGGTTGATGTTTGCTAAGGAGCCATATGGTGACAATATTGACACTTAAATAACATGTCAAATAGATCACGGTTTTGACAAATCACACTTTTTATAAATAGCACATATTAGAGTCAAAATTTAAAATTATTTAAAAAATAATAAAACAATCAAATTAATATCTGTAATGAATTAAATTTATCACTTACTTGAAAGACTAAGCTGTAGACTTTTTATGAAATACACACTATACAAAGAAACTCCCCCTCCCCACCAACCAATGTATAATATATTTCCAACATAGTTATTGTTATTGTTAAATTGGTAGTTTTGCATATGTGTTGATATTTAGTTAAATACTATCTTCGTAAAATTTTCTTTCGTCTCAGAATTTAAATATTAGTGCTTTATTATCACAAATTAGATTTTGAAAAAAAAATTGGAAGATTCGCCTATTTCTAACACTACGCTTATATTCGTTTAAAATAGGGATATTTCTTTTATAATTTTTGATTACTTTAAACAGGGTTTTCAAACCTCAAATTATTAATATTAGTATGGCAGAGCAGAAGTACAGTCGCACTTAAAGAGGTAAATACGTCTGTGAAATACTGTACGTAGAAATAAAATATGACTGAAAGTTACAGGTTTTTGCCGGGATAATTTTTACAACGCACTGTCTCATTTGTACATTTTGTTGCTTTCTCCCATGAATCATTCCTGACGTATGTAAGTAGTGCAATCAGTCAACTGTCAGATTCCAAAGTACACCCCCCCCCCACCCATTTACATTTAAAATCCGTTTCTCCTGCTTTAAATAATTGTAACGCAAAGGGAATGTTGTGCGTTCTGTACAGTGTATAACAAATGACATTACATTAGTTTTGGAAATAAATCGGTTTTGTTTTAATATTTAAGATTTTTTGAGTTCCTAGTGATAACAAAGTTGTTAGTGCCGTGTTTTAATACGTAAAAGTCTGGGCTGCTTTAGTATTGAATGGCAGAATTGAATAAAAATTAGAGATAAAAAATAACTTTCTGAAGGAACATTTATCTAATTAAAATTTGTACATTAACTCATCAATATGTTACAAAAATTAATCGATATTTTAGTGATTTTACTTGAGATGTGGTAACTTTTAAACACAAAAAATCATAAGCCAATTTTTATTCAATTTTATAATAAAAGAAAACCCCCAATAATAGCAGTATTTAACAATTGCATACATTACAGTGTATTGCATACATACCATGTTACATCCTTGTCTGATTTACGAGATTTAGGTATACCCCGTTTTGACTTAAAAGTTTTTTGTGAAATGTGCTGAATGAGCTGAAGTGTTTGTCTCGTTGTACCGTCTCTTTGCAATTTTCTATACCGTGACAACAAATTGTACTCACGTTATTGTCCTGTACCAAGGTTTGTGTTCCGACTGAGGTCAATGGTATTTTCCTTGCGTCATTTAAATTACAGTATACTTGTGTTTAAATTAAGTATGATTGTTATTATTATTTTTTTAGATATATCACAAAATTAAAATAACAAAGAAAAATAAATTAGCCTATTACATAATATTCAAAATTCAATAAGATTCAAAGGGTATTATTGTTGGTAAACATTTTACGATGTTTTATCCAAAAATCAGAGTTAAAAAAAATTACAAATATTTACTAAAAGTTAAATTACAATTTTAAAACTTAATACTCTTAAATGTCTACAATGATTCGATAGATGTACTTTTTGGAGTGTACCTTTCAGCCACCTACAAATGCATTCTTTGAATCTGTGTTCAGACATCTGCCTAACTGAAAATAGTAGTTTATTAAATATTTTATATTGTTGGTAAATTCAACTATTATAATCCTTGATTTAGTGTAAGATGTAATAAAGTCTTGTTTATGGCTTGTGTGGCTTGTGTCAAAACAGTTTGACCTTTTCACAAAATCCCTCGATATTGTTCTCCAAAGAACGTCACGGTGCCTACTTTGACAATAGTTGCGTGTGATAAATGAAAGTGCTACCACCCCTCGATGGGTTGCAAATGGAAAAACACTGTAGTTCTTTTTTTACATGTTAGATAATTCAGGCTTTTAATGCATGATATGTATCGTGATTCTGTCGATACCAATAAGAAGCATTAAAATATGTTCGAATGTCCAATTATAATTAATTGTCAGTCACAATGTTATCTTTATAACTCAAGAACAACCAAACCTCTTTTCATATATTCGCTTCCCAATGATACTTTATCCACATAAGGGTTTTGGTTAGGCTTGACCAAAATCGGTTCAGTGCTTCCGAATTATAACCATGTGTTTGAAAATTCGAACAACCCAAATGCAAAATTATTGTTTTTAGAAGTATTTTTACTAATTTGCAAAATAAAATAAACATTTACTGTTATGTACTTATAAACTCTAGAAATGATTTTCAACTCCTAGATTTGTTACATCGGATGTAAACTTTATTATTGTGCCAACTCTGAACTCTTATTTATAGTTATACAGTGCACTGGAACTCAAGCAACAACATTCCAAACTAATAATTATTTTACAAGTACGAAATTATTTTCTAAATAAGGAATGAACCATTTGAGGAGTTCCACATTCTTGCCATTCAAAATGTTAACGAACTTATGTTGTTTGGGTAAACCAAATTCAAAATCTAGGCTTGCTTTGTAAACCAAGTACTTATAAGGCCTAATATTTATATATGACAATGCGAGATAATCCACATATATATGACATGCGCAATAATAGGTAAATTATCAATAAATAGCCAGCACAGTTTGAGGCATAAGAATATGTATGTTATGGGGCGTATCCCTGATGATTTATAAAAACTGGAGACATGAGGAAGATTCAGATCCGTCATATCTCCAACCAGTGACCAAGTGCCGTCACTGTAGGAGGCGATACAAGATGTAGCAGATTCTGTTTGGATTTTGGGAGTTTCTAGTAAAAGGTTTTATATGAATAGACTATACAGTATTTGGAAATTGGTAAATTCTAGCTTACAAAATGATTAATAAACTGATTCCAGGAAATAAATGTTGAAATTTGGGCTAGTTAGAATTCACTCTTAAGCCTGTATTTTATTGTAGAGTGTCGTTCAAAAATGGTGCGTAATTATGGTAATAATTATTTCATGTTACACTTATTCATACGTATTACAATTAATTAAAGTTTATATTCAGTTTCATTGAATGTTCCTGAGATTTTAGTAACATCACAATAGTGTCAATACAATAATATTGATTCAAAACTAAAGTTGCTTGGAATCAATATCGGGAACACACAACAGAAACTTTACTCTCATGAGTGCTTATCGGTTTTACTCGGGAGTTGCCGGAAATTAAACGAAATTGAAACACATTAAGACTATCAAATAAGTGAAGAGAATCGAATTGTATTTACTTTCAATATTAGGAACACTTTTCGTTTAAAACAGTTTCCACGGGAAAACATTTATTTGTATTATTGTGGTATCAGAAGAAAATTACATAGAATAACTATGTTTTATGCACAGATATATCCAGTATCTCGTTTCTTTTTAATAGTCATAAAAGGTATCCGTGAGATCCCTTTGCGTAATGGATGACACAATACAAATATTTGAACACTCAGACATCTAGACATAACGTTTGTTATAGTGTAATTAATAACATTTCGTACAGAATCGGTTGGTAAATGTATACTTGGCTAGTATTCAAAATGTAGGTATTTAAACGTTTTATTTCTAACGCAATGTGTCTGTCGTCGCAAATTTAAATGTATAACAGGGAAACTAAGGTATAAAAACGGACTTTACTGTAGTTTTCTTATCAAATTTAACATGGAAGCATTTCCAAGTTTCTATTTTAACCAATAATTTTAAATTTATATGGTGGATTCAAGATGTCAAAAATAGATTTCAAACTTGCAAAAAAGTATGAACTATGTAAATTCGCATTTTTAAAGCTATTTCCATATTTTAAAATCACCCTTTTGACTACACATTTGAATCTTATCACAATCTTATATTGGTTTTTGTTTAGACGAAGAAAATAAATAATATATTCCTTAAATGAGTTGTTTCACTCAGGAAATCAATGCTTATCAAGTAATTAATTGAATTACATTACATTGTTTGGGAATAATAAGTGTGGCAAACCATATTGCCAAAGAAAGGATATTTTATAATACATAATCCTTGTCACTCAAGATACAATGCAGAAAGCACGAAAGATTCCCTCTTTGTAATGCGGTATAGGTAATATGCATTTTATTTTAAACCCTTTTTAATACATAACTGACAAAGCTACGGTTTATGTACATCAAGTTGTATTCCCTGATTTTACAACTACGGCAACCAACAAAGCTTTTAAGCAAAGAAAGTATAAAGTCTTGGAAGTATTGAAGGTATAAGCTGTTATCCGTATTGTATAAGTCCGACGTAGTGGCGGGTGGATCATTGTTGCACGAAAACTAGTTAAACAAATATAATCGATTAGTCGAAAAAAAAACATGTTCATTATTAGTGCAGATAAAGATTGTATCAAGTTTAGAAAAATGTGTTGAATCATTGAAGAAACAACACTATGTAGTGTTGTTTCTTCAATGGTTGAATTTATTTAAAAACTTGAATAAATAAAACGGAGAAGTTCGTCATGAGTTACACACCATAAGTTGTTTTATCAAAATTATATTAAAAACAATAACTCAACAATACCCATCAAACTCAGTTTAACAAACTAACATATAAAAATGATAATGAAAGTATTAATTTGTACAGTAGTGAAAGGGATCAATGAAAGAATATGAAGAGTTCTAAACAAATTACCAATATACACATCATGAATAGAACACGCTGTTTGCTTAATTGTTTCACAACATGTAAATCCGTTGTAATTTTCCTGTAACTATGTTTATACCTCTGAACATAAACTTATTCTTAAAGCAGATCCTAGTTACTTATATTTTGTTAATGCAGTAGACAATCGCCTATTTTTTTCAGTATAGTAAAAAGAGCCTATATTTGTTCAGTAAAGTAGACAATCGCCTATACTTTTATCAGTATAGTGGACAATTAATTGCCTAATTTTCTTCTGACGGTAAAGCATATTCATGTTAAATATATTTTAGGAACAATACTATGCTTAATTACTTAAATTCTTTTAAAATTAATTAAAACAGTGTATATTCATATCGATACAAAGTCAAGGTTGTACAAGACCAGTTATTATTTAGAATTTTCCTCCATTCCTTTACAAATATGTTTTGCAATTTGTTTCCTCATGAACCTCGCCAATTTGGTAGTGGAATATAAAGTCACAGTGTGACTAGTAGGCCTATGTCTTGTAAGATTTGTGAAGGAGGTTATGCCTTCATCGTATAAGGTGCCCTAAATTAAGATTGTATTGAAATGTCCTAATTTGGGAGATCCACCAGATTCGAGTATGAATCAAAATTTGCTTTGCTTAAGAGGTGACTTAAGCCGCTTGGTTGAAATAACTTCAGAATCGTTTGAGTTTGTATAAATGTATAATTAATACTAAAATGTTAAATTTTACATATCACATCACTAACTCGATAGCAGCTACAATTCTACTAATTTAATAACCTTTAGAATTTTAATTAAATTTACTTACAAAGATTAAATTTACTTGATAATATTTTGAAATTTAAATTGTACTTAAGAAACTGTACAAATTATTTAATATACAATTTCTCAATATTTCATTTAAAATTATAATTTACACTAAATTTTACTTAATGATAAGCTACTGACTGAATTTACTTCACAATAATATTTTCATAATTATTAAATTTAATGTATAATGTTGCTAAGGGAAACTGTACCAATTAATTACTATCCACTCTCCTTAATACTTAATATATTAAACTTATTCTTTAATAAAATTAGCTAATAAAAATCATAATTTATGTTTAAAATTAAAATTTAATTAATTAAGTTTATTTTAAAGCCTTAACTTTAATAAGATGTGCCCCTAATTTAATTGGACTTGGAGCTCCTTACAATTAATTGTTTTATATAGTTTAGTTTCTCCTAAACCCTTTTGCAGTTAGTTCTATATAAAGAAGCCGTAACCAAATTACTTAATTTGTCTTGGTTTTGAGTTTTTAATTTAATTTTATTATATTTATTACAATATTATCTACATAGGTTTTATTTAATTTATCTGGTTATGATTTTGTTTCTATAAGTGAAGTGTTTCTGCTTACATATTTGCGATTTCCCATTTCACTCCCTTTTAAAATAATATTTTATTTTTTATTAATTATTTTATTTAACACTTTATTGACCTAATTTCATTTAAATTTGCACATTAACTAGAAACTATTTATCCACTGGCTCCTGCAATGCTCTTTGAAATTGATGACTGATTTTAACTTGATGCATTTTCATTTGATGAGTTATTTGATGATTGATTTCACACGATTATTTATGTTTACTTTACGAGTTATTTGACTTGATGATTGATTTTAAATTTTAGTATTTTAAGGTAAAACGTAAGTAATTATGTTTTAGGTGTTAATCCTCCTTGAAGAAGACCCCTTTTCTCTACTTAATCTCTCCATCTCCCCTCTCCTTTTTTTCTAGCGTACTTTTCAAACTGGTGTTCTTATTGGCTGTATATTTTTATAAATTTGTGCTACCCCATATTTTTCCTTTAACATGCTGTTTGCATTTCCATGTGAACAGTAACTTAGAACACTTCACGTGTATCATTTTTACATATGTTTTGTCACGTATGCAGTTTTCTCACACAATGTAACATAATCTTTTACACGGTGTTTCCAGGATCCGTTGTAATCTGATTAAACAATAATGGTCTTCAGTGCAACGATTTTCTAATACCAATGAATGGGTTAAGTATTGGAATATATTCATTGTGTTTTGTTAGTCTTTTAGTTTATTGGTATTCACCAATATGTCCCTGACAGTCTGTATTCAATAAATCTAAACGGTACATTTGTTATGATAAATAGTATTAAAATAATTAAAATGTTATAGTTCATTATCATATTATTATATTTCACGCAATAAAGTAACGGTGTTGGCTCAATACTGTCTGGAAGTATGTTGACAGGAGACGCTTGAATTTTGAAGGCTTTGCAAGAATTTCATGGAAAGAGATATCAATGTGTTGTTATGAATCAAATCTTTCTTAAAGTGTTCAATGCTTTAAACTTAAAGTTAAAATGATATCATTTAGGTTTCAATTTGTAAATAAAGTAGGTGAGTAACTGACTCGGATTAAAAATGATAGATATTCTTTTAAGTAGACGAAACTAAGCACTAAGGAGTTCACTCTAATATATAAATTGCTATTTTAATGTACTCCAAAAATGTGCAATTGTAATTTGAGGGTTTTCTCACCTACAAACTAATGTTTGATGTTTGATTTTGTTGTGCTGTGTAGTGTGTGTATATTATTTTAATTGTAAAAACAACATATTTCAAACCCATTTTGATAAAACAAAATCTGTTTTTATTCGGGAATACTTAAGCAACTGCCTGTAAAATTGAACAGAAAAATTTAAAAGTACTTGGCTATGGCATTCAGACGGACAGTAAGAACTGTAAAAAGCAATATATCCTGCGAACGTACAAAGCTTTTTACACTTGAAGTGAGTTCTTACCGTGCTAAACAAACTAAACTTACTGTTTTGTCGTCTTTGTGTGAAGACAGCTTAACAATGGTAATTCTGTTTCCAACAAAGGAGTTTCAAGAAGAGATTTCAATACTGGAGCAGAGTTGAAAACTGAAATAAAACAATGCAAGTTCATAGTTATGCAATACTGTTCATACCGTACCATTTTAGTGAAACTTTCTTGACAGTTAGTTATATTATAACTGACATATTTGTAATGGAACTCAGAAAGGAGAACTTGAAATAAGTTAAGCAATTTTATAAAGTAATATTTATGTATTGCAGAACCTTAATTTTGAAAATTAATGGGAAATATACAGGATGTTTTTGTGTAAAATTTTGCCAAATCACGTACTGGACAGATTTTTTTTAATTTTTGAATTTTTGGATAGCATTTCGTAAGTAAATTCTAACATAATTCTCAATAATCCCACTTTCTTCCACATTTTACTGTAAATTTAAAAGTTAATAATTTTCGCTTCTTTGACAATCATTTTTTAATATGCTATAATGATCCAGCCTAACGACATTCAATTTTATAAAACTGATCCTGTGCTACTAAAAATATGAGTTACAAAACCATTTCTTTAAAAAACCTGATTTTGTATTAGTCGAAAAGCTGGCAATATAAATAAAAGATGCAAACACAACTCTAAGTAAGTGAGTAGTTGTACCACAGACGGAGAGGGAGTCATCTTTTACATAAGCTAATTTGACCTCATTATGGAATGTAACGTCACTTCCTATTAGTATTTTTAATATTTACTTATAGTCAAAACATTATATATGAATAAAGTGTTTACGATAAGAATACCCATGCACTCAGATCTAATAAATTCACAACCCCGTAGAAATCTCGATTTTGTCTTGCATTTTTAAGTCATCGAAAACATAAATTAATTTGTACTTTGAATTAAATAAAGAGACCTTGAAGTGCCCATGTAAAATACAAGAACTTTAGGCACCTAAGAGCTAAATGTAGTACACACTTATTTTAGAATATTTTGAATGACGTTTCCCTATTTTTAAGAAAATTTTCAAATGAATTTGTACTGAGGTTTTATTTTTTTAAATACCTAAAATCTGAGTTTTTTTAAAATACGAAATACATGAACAGTTTTTGGTACCAAAATAAGAACTTTTATTCAACAAAAATGGGTTAACACTATAGGATGCAGACTAATATACAACAGTATACAAATTCAGCTTGGTAGCTCAAGAAGTGTATCATAAAAGTGTAGCTGTTACGAGAAAATGTGATTTTTGTAGAACCAATCCTGTCGATCATACTTTTCCAGAACCATGCTGAACAGTTTTTTCTTCCTTCTTTATTCCCTTTTTCTTTTTAGGTTACTTTTCGGTTTCATTTTCCACTTTGTGTATAACAAAGCTGATTCTTTGTCGTATAAAACTCTTTTACTATGAATTTGTTTCAGGCCGACTACACTATTACATCCCCACATAGTTTCTGTAACACTTGCACTTTACCAAGCGCACCACAGCCATCACTCACTCAATTTTTATTGTTTTCATAAAAACAAAAATTTTGTTTAGTGTTTGTGGTCCCGAGAATTGTGTTAAAGGACTTATTTGTGTTTTTTGTTCATGAAGACATTTCTTTTAGCAAATCATGGTCTGATATGTTGTGCAAATTATTATTCCTAACAAAATGGCCTCAGACACTGCAAGTTTACGAGTTTATTTGTCACCGGAAATTAAGAACTTTAGGTATTTGCCCAGTGATAAAACACGAAAAAGTTTACCTACAAAGTATTATAGTTTTCATTTTTTCTAATGAAGATGTGTGGCAATAATGTAGAAGCATTAAATATTAAAATGCTAGAATAGAAGTATAGAATACTAACAACTACAAAACAAAAATCCATATTTTTCTTTTTTTTAGCCGAATTTTCGAAGAAAATAAGAGCTATTACACTCGACCCAACTTGAAAACGGTTGGTCGGAGAAGGCTAAAATTTGGTTTCTATCCGTTTCAGACCATTTGGAGACTATACCCAAAAATCATTACTTTATATATATATATATATATATATATATGTTTTATTCCCGGATTTTTAAGGGGTAGTAAAAATGCGTCAAAATTTCTGATTTTTTGGTCAAAGGGCCTTAGTGCGATTCTTCAAAAGGTACTTTTTTTGTTTTTCGATCCGTTTCAAAATGGCGGAGTTATACAGTTTTTTCGTTTTTGGGTAGGAATTTGAGGGGTAGTTTTTTACCAACCTTGCTAAAAGGTAGTAAATATGCTTCAAAAATGATGAATTTTTTGTGAAAGGGTCCTTGTTGGATTTGAAAGGTACATATATTTTTATTTTTTGAATTGAAACAAAATGGCGGCCTATTTGTAGTAAACCCAAAATGGCAAAGTTAGAGCGAGGAAATTGCATGATATCTCCCTCTCATAAGCCCAAGTTCAATTTGTGAGT
>JAGFPH010000204.1:553932-566451 GCA_018207615.1 Philaenus spumarius
TCGCTATTTTTGTACGTTAATTGCGCATTTTCGCCCACTCATAAGCCCGAGTACATATTGTGAGTTATACCATTCAAAAGACAATTAAATTTACTATAATCCTGTGTAAAGGTGTTTTAGGTACACCTCCCGGAACAAGGAACAAAACTCATATAAAGATCCCAATAATCGATTTTTTTACTATTCTTGTACGTTAATTGCGCATTTTCGCCCACTCATAAGCCCAAGTACATATTGTAAGTTATACCATTCGAAAGACAATTAAATTTACTATAATCCTGTGTAAAGGTGTTTTAGGTACACCTCCCGGAACAAGGAACAAAACTCATATAAAGATCCCGATAATTGACTTTTTCACTATTCTTGTACGTTAATTGCTCATTTTCGCCCACTCATAAGTCCGAGTACATATTGTGAGTTATACCATTCAAAAGACAATTAAATTTACTATAATCCTGTGTAAAGGTGTTTTAGGCACACCTCCCGGAACAAGGTACAAAACTCATATAAAGGTCCCAAAAATCGAATTTTTCACTATTCGTGTACGATAATTGCACATTTTCGCCCAATCATAAGCCCGAGTACATATTGTGAGTTTTACCAATCAAAAGACAATTAAATGTACTATAATCCTGTGTAAAGGTGTTTTAGGTACACCTCCCGGAACAAGGAACAAAACTCATATAAAGATCCCGATAATTGACTTTTTCACTATTCTTGTACGTTAATTGCGCATTTTAGCTCACTCATAAGCCCGAGTACATATTGTGAGTTATACCATTCAAAACAAAATTAAATTTACTATAATCCTGTGTAAAGGTGTTTTAGGTACACCTCCCGGAACAAGGAACAAAACTCATATAAAAGTCCCAAAAATCGACTTTTTCACTATTCGTGTAAGTTAATTGCGTATTTTCGCCCACTTATAAGCCCGAATACATATTGTGAGTTATACGATTCGAACAACAATTAGGTGTACTATAATCCTGTATAAAGGTGTTTTTGGTACACCTTCCGGAACAAGGAAGGTGTACCAAAATAAATAACTATTAAATTTACTTGTTTTAAACTTAGTTATTCCGTGGTAAAAATTCGGCTATAGTAATGCGGCATTGCTGCTTACGCTTTTTTTTACTAGAAGGTGTCCTTAATTAAGAAAAGGGTATGTCTTCTTATTTCCTTGTCTTTTGGTTTGATTTACTATAAGGCCTATAAGCATATACTAGATGACTATGGTAGCAAATATAGTCGGAAGTGAGTTAATACATCCCGTTGTATGATAAGTCATAATAAATGTTTAAATAAACAGCATGACTTTGCAAAATTATAAATATAATTGTTTCAAACTGTCGAAAATGCGTATGAGAAAGTTTAAAGATATTAAAGTAAACAGCTGGTTTTTGTACCGACACTGAACATCTTCAAACAGCTGACATACGTATTTTAAATATATAAATATATTTGTATTAACTATTTATAGACGTAAATTTGCTTTCATAATATTTATAAACATCATTCTTTATCCCTAAGGTGGTAGTTAGTACAAAGTGTTCATGTAATGTTATTTAAAAACTAAAATTAGATAATTTTGATACTATTTTTAATTCCAATATATAGGTAGTTTTGTACAAATTGTATTCATTGTAATAAATTTGAAATTTTATTTGCTGTCATGGGATGGTAAAGACGACTGGGTATTGATAACACCCCCTCCCCCTCTAACAATAACACCATTAATTTATCTCTTTCTCTTTCCTATTTATTCCCATACCCAATCCCTTCTGGTGATTAAATAACAACAAAAATGTTCTGTATGATTCTTTCTGGGAATGGTTTTAAGTGAAAGATGTTCCTACCATGTTCAATGTAAATTCAATTATTTTACCTCCAGTTTATTTGATTCCAGTAATGTAGTTTAATTTCCGGAAACTTCATAGTAAACCCGATAAGCACTCGAGTGGGCAAAAGTTCTATTCTTATTTACTTGGCCGTACTATCTTAATAAACTCATATACAGTTCCCGATGTAGAGTGTAAAATACGTAAAATAGTAATGGATCATTTCACCACAGTCATTACCTCGTAGTTTATTAATTTTCCAACCTTTTGCAATTTTGTGTATTTGTTAAACTCCTAACAGTTTATTATCCTTTGTGTGCCTTTTAAATTAAATTAAATATCCCATTATTTTTTAAATATTTTTATACGTCACCCTAGAGCTAAATGGTACTATATTCATAACAAACATTTTCCACAGTAACTTCCCAATCTAAAAGGGCAAGCTAGACTCGCGTGCCAAGGGTTCCGTACTTCCAGCCGTTAGGAAAATGTTACAAAAGTTTTTGTTAATAACAACGCATCAACATTATATATACTCAATATATAAATACCCTTATATACTCTTGCATAAATTATACACTAATGGTGAATTATCAGTGAAAGAATGTGACGGCTTTCAAATACAGTATTGCAGTACACTGGCTGAATATAAAACGTATTTTTTTCAAGAGAGTTTGAATTTGCTGTAGTTTTACAGTAAAATATGTAGTTTTAAGATCTAAATTTTTCTAAATTTTTCTTTAATGCCTTCAGAAACAGTGGGGAGGAATGAAAATTTTAGGAAATTTATTGAAAACTAGATATAACAAACAAATGTATAGTTTTAATATCCTTATGTAAAATCTTTTCAAACGATAACCCACAGTATCGTAACATATTTATTTTAGGTGTGCCCAATAATATATAACACAATATATTTTAGTATTTTATTATTGGAACAAACGCAAGTTAGCATACTGACAACTAGACAAAATTTCATAGTAGGCCTAATATCTTTATCCGTTTTGAAAAAATCTACTGTAACTGTCGGACAAACGAGTGATCAATTAAGGGTTCATTTTAAAATACGGAGCCCTAAAAAACATTACAATTATCATTACAATTTAAATTAAAACTTTCACGTTAAAATTATCACGTTTAAAATATATAAAAAGTGTTTATGCCTAGATTTTAAATATTTTCTTAAGTGAAAATCTTTGAATTACAACAGTTTATAGTTTCATAATAGTGTTATTATTATTATTTTATAGCTTACCTTACTTTTTGGGGGTTTGAAGAAATCTTACTTATCGAAAACTCTAAAAATAAGCTCGCAACGTTTGTACCGCCTACAACCTCACCTCAACCGGATGTTATAAACCTTATTTTTTATTACAACACTCACTAGCTAAGATGGGGATGATTTTTATTTTATTTTAACCTTCTCATACCTTAATAATTGTTCATAAATGGTTTAGTATTTTTCATTTTGTCTATTATTATTGTTTCCATTAAAATATAAATATTTGTAATTGAGTAATACGTTAAGCGCATTCGAGGTGTACTTATACTGTATGTTTTTGTAACAAAAGTGTACATTGAAACAGTTAATGTGGTGACGATGCGAGAGAGACATATAGAGAGGGGAAGTTCAAGGCTCAAGAAACAATCAAGGGGATGTAAAACAACACGAGCGGATTTACAATAGAGTTGAAACTTTATTGCAGACGCTACATCGCTCCTATCCGACAGCTGGGGTCTCAGCCGGCAACACACATACATTTAACGTTTTGTATACGAAATAATTCGCTAACAAATAAAATTTTCGAAACAGAATTTTTTAAATATTACTTTCAAAGTAATTATTACATCGGAAGACTTTTTAACCAGGCCACTATATGCATAGAGTATGGATATTGTAAATCATTTACTTTATATTTTTTCAATATGACGGCAAATTGTTTTAGAGAATCCCTTTTTTATTAACTTTTTTGAAGTGTAAACTTCTATAGGCGCAACTCGTCTAAAAATTGCAGGCGGTGACACTGATTTTACCGTTACGCTTTTTCTGTCACGCTCTATTCCGTCACCCTCTACTATATTATGTTGTACACATGTGTATATAGCAGAGTATAAACATAACTTGGTAATACCTCTGAAATTGACATTGTGCTTCCTCATTTCGTAAGTTGCGTTAAAATAGTTTACTTGGTAATACCTCTGAAATTGACATTGTGCTTCCTCATTTCGTAAGTTGTATTAAAATAGTTTACTTGGTAATACCTCTGAAATGGACATTGTGTTAAAATAGTTCACTTGGTAATACCTCTGAAATTGACATTGTGCTTCCTCATTTCATAAATTGTGTTTTTATTCAATATTAGGGGAGACCCCTGCGTGCTCCGCACGCCAACCCCAATGGAACCTTCTAAAAACAAATGTTATGTTTTATTTATAATAAAGTTGTACGATTAATAATAACGTCAAAACTAAGATGGTAAATAATAATGATAAATGTTCAAATAAAATTATTTCTTATATTTGATAACAGCAGTTATAATAATGGTTAAAAGAACCAGCAAGGCTCAGGTCTACAGTTTAAAACCCTAATCTAAAAGCTATAAATACAAAAACAATTGCTTCAAATTTTGAAATCAGCTGTTAATGGAAATATTTGAACAGACAGCTATATTGTCTGTTAGTTTATTCAATTGGTTACTATGGTAATAAATGTAAATACATGTGTTGGTTTATCATTCTAAGCCTAACCTAAGAATTTTTTCCGACTAAATTTACAAATATTGAAATACCGTAACAAAAGGTTTTTATCGAAATGAATCATAGCCTATGTTACTCAGGGAAAGCGTAGTTTTTTATTAGTAAAACTATTTTTTCAATCAGTTCAGTAGCTCCAGAGATTACCCCCTACATACAAACAAACAAACTTTACCTCTTTATAATATTAGTATAAATGTATGAAAAGTTAATAGAACAGCCATACAACCTTCCAAAAGTCAAACTTATAAGGTTTCTCTTCTATGTGTGTGTCAACGTGTATCTTTTATAGGTTAATAAGTAGCAGATTTTATTTAAAAATATAATTTACATTAACTATTATATTATTTTACAGAACAGCTGTTTTATATTTTTAATTTATTTATTTAATACCAAATGTAAACAGCAGAACAGCTGTTTTATGTTTTTAACTTATTTATTTAATACCAAATGTTTTAATGTAAACAAAGCAGACGTTTTTAAATGCTCATGTATTTCTTAAGGGGAATTTTCGTTTTTCGGGGACTTCAAAAACCCCTTAATTTTTAATTTTAGAAAAAACTTATATTTTTCCCTCGTTCTTGGAATCGATACCTTTAATTTGATACCTCTCCCATCATCCTCCGATTTACCAAATTCCCACAATTTTGAATCTAAAATTTCGCTTACAGAATTATATATAAGGATTTTCTATACTTTTGAATTGTGATTCAGAATATCGGCCATAGAAGTTTACACTTCTCCCATGTTTTCATAAGCACACCTGGGTTTTTTACAAAATTTTAGGTAGGACTTATGATTATTTGGATTTATTATATAAATGTTCTTGAAAACAGTTGTTAGATTCTTTAGAAACAGATTATTGAATTGTATGCGCAAAAATAAACAGTACCGAAATTAAAGCAGCTGATTACATTGTAGATTTTTTGTCTGGTTACGTCACTTACAACTATTTGTCTGTTTGAGATTGGTTAACGCTGAGATTCTTACCCCTCGAGAGACCGTTTTTATCGTAGAGCATTATTTTCGATCGTCCGGAACAGGTAATTCCCAAAGTCCTAGTTTGATTAGAACTGCTGTAGAGTTTCAAGAACTATTTCACAAACAACCGCCAAGTATGCCATAATGATAAGGGATATTGACATATTTCGTCGTACGGGTAGTTTTTTTGACTCGGGGTAAAAGCTGTTCAAAAACGCTCACTACGAATGAACAGCGTAAGGGCTTTTTCATCAAGTCTTGCAGTTTCCCAATGGAAGACTTCACCCGACATCTTTAAAATGAAACTCTGTAATATGTCTTTGAGAAGAATTTTTAAACCCTTGGTGGATTTCCATATAGAATACAAACTGGTAAAAATTAAATGTAAGGGACAAAAAACACAGAAGTATTTAGCTTTAGTTTATAGCACCTGGATTTTACCCATGAACCATGAAACACCTGGGTATTCCTACAATATGAAAGGTCTTGTACACTTGGACGGTTTCATCAACAGGCGAGTTTTCTTGGAGTTCAACGTCTCGACTATGTTGCAGAGAACCGACAAAATATTGAGCGCGTAAGAATTGTGTGCACTGTATCAGGAAGAGGCCTACTGGGACTATATTCCATTGAAGATGATAGCGGGAGAACTGTTACTGTAAGTACGTTACAGAAAGAACATCCTTCAATCTTTTGCAAAAATAATTAGATTTTGTCGTGCTAGCAATCTCGTTTTTGGAGCCCAGTAGTTCCGGCAAGATGGTGGTTCACACCGTTGTTTCCACTGTTGCTTTACTTCAAAGTACGTTTGACAACCGCCTAATTTCCTGAGGAACACTCTCCCCCAAACTGTTTCACCACCTTAACCCTAGTGTGGGGAATGATGAAGGAACAACCGACTACCATCGCCTAGCTTCGTGAGTAAATGACTAGATACGTTAAAATCTTGCAACAACCCTCTTTCACTAACATGTTCGTAGATCTGCAACAACAATACGAGACTTTCCTAACACTTAATGGGAGGCATATAGACAACTTGTTTGCATTCCTTACTCCAGACTTCTTTTACTTTGTGTGTTTGTTTTAAAATAAAACATTAAAAACTATTACAATTTAACTATCGTTTATTTTGGCGCATACTGCAGATAGTTGAGAGTAAGGGATAAAAATAAAAATAAACAATGGTACTAGAAAACAATATTTCTCAAAATCGTCTCTACTAACGTCTCTCGTTGGGTTAATAATCTAAATTAATGTGCAAATCCCAAGTGGTGATTGTAAAAAATCACACAGCATTTGTTTGGGAGAAGTTGTAAACAAACAAACAAAATGAACCTTAATTGTTGGCATTAAGACACAAATTTCAATCACAAGATGCCTAGGTCCGATTCTAACACGAAAACAAATCACTTTATCATGCCTCTGGAGACCCCTGCCAAAAATAAAAAAAAAAAAAACTGCGGACTGTTATAGGATTACTCGTTTGTCTGACATTCAGTCAATTTTCTCTCGAACGGATGAAGGTAAAATAAGGCACTTTGATATTGTTATAAATCTTGCTACCTGGCGTACAATAATCACTAATCGTAACTGAACAAAATATTATTTTTTTTTTATACTATAGTTAAGAATTTAAAAGGGCTTTATTTATCAGAGGACACTCATGGATGAGTCGCTTTCACAGCCTTTTCGACAACGGAGACTGATTCGCTTCATTGTCAGCACAAAGTTTATCGGACAAAATTAGATAAAAACGCCAAGTTATGTTAAAGTCAGCAAAAAAACTGTCTGATTTGAGATTTTTTGGAAATCTTTGGACTACACCAAACTAATACATAGCATATACAAAATCAGGTGATTAGTGTACCAACTATGAACATTATGCGTCTGCTGAGCTGTATAAAAACGTTAATTTGTTTCGTACTAATATTTCACTTAATCGATAGGCCTACATAACTTTTAGAGGGTGGAACGCTGCCGAATTCTTAGCTTTAAATTATCTGTATAAACTTCGTTTCATAAACAAAACAAAACGAGTCCTTATTTTTTATCGAAAATCAGTTTAATAATTTAGACTAAAGCCCTTCTCAACGTTTAAGAACAAAGAAAAATCTGCAAAAGTAATATTTTAAAACTCAGATTTCATCTCTTTAATTTTATTTATTTTTCAACTCTTTAGGTTTTCGTCTATTTTTTCTATGGTTATATTTGTGTGCTGTAGCGCACTCCATTTTTAAGTTTCGTCCAGAACACACACTGTGCAGAAAGACTTGCCGGAATGAAAATATGTGGAAGTGATAAACGTCTTTTGCACCCACTGAGGGGAATGCTGAAAACCCCTACAAATCGTTCATTTACCCATCATATTTGCTAGTACTTTAGTAGATTTTATAAATATTTTAAATATTTAGATTCACTTAATCCAAATTTGTGTTGTGTTTATTTATATAAGCTGGGACTAACTCCGTAAGTCCACTCCAACCAAATTTTCATTATAAAAGAGTTTGCTATACATTATTTTTCAGAATGTTTTTAAGTTTCTATGGCTGAAATTAAATTTCCCTATGAATGAATTACCATTGTGCTGACTTTACTCTGATTAGAGCTTTTTTTATTTAAAGGCTCTTTATATTTAAGAGATTATCCCTCATTCAATAATAATCGGATTATAATATTGTCGGTAGACTGAGTGAACTGGAGAGATTAAGAGGTTCTAATTAGTGACTGGAGTCTACAGTTTTAATCGCTTATAAATATTATCTGTTCGTGGAACAGCCATGGTTGTTTTGAGGATATAGGGATAAAAACCCGGTGAGGTTAGAAATAGGAAACTTGAAATGATATGCAAAAATAAGGATCGATTGAAAACAAGCAACAAATAAGTAAGTAATAACTAAATAATCAATACTGTACATTCGTATATATTAAAAGCAAAGTCCTGTCTGCCTGAATTATCAATATACCCAACTACTAACCGATTACCATGAAATTAGATGCAAAAATGAGGATCGATTGAAAACAAGTCACAAATAAGTAAGTAATAACTAAATAATCAATAATGTACATCCATATATTATATTAAAAGCAAAGTCCTGATTGCCTGACCAAACTACTAACTGATTACCATGAAATTAGTATTTATATTATGCTGTAGTCACTCACTATATAAGGATAAGAATTGTTTGTATCTCACTTTAAAATAAGGAAAGTCAGTAAATTCTCAGGAAAGCTCATTGCTATATCTCTGTTACCGGTAAAGTTTAAAATGTGAAATTTTTTCGATGAGCCTTTTTACATTGCAGTTATATTTTTTATATTGCAATTGCTTAAGAAATTTATTTTGGGGAGTTGGAAAATGACAGAAAAGGGGCACAGCCCCATCGAAATGCCATTACTGAATCTTTTAAGACAAAAAAGGGGTATTTGGTGTAAAGTCTTTAAAAAAGAAATGTAAATATCATAACTTTAACTACGTCAAGGATATTCCTTTCTCAGTACGATAGAAAAATATTAATTTCTGCTGTTCAACTTTCTATAACAGTTTAAAATATAAACACGAAATTAATTGTGAAGCAATATTTCTTCTATATAACGGGACAGTTAGGCCTGTAACCTTCTTAGATAGGCCTATTAGAAAATAGCGGTAAAGATAAAACCCCCTCCTGATATATATTTGATTACTATATATCTGAAAACTCATAAGCTAGAATCGTACAATTTGGTAAGTATGTTATTTTTACATTATACATAAGGATTAAAAGAATAAAATATTTTTTGGGATATAAAAAATGACCTAAAAGTAGAAAACCTCTTCCGAGTTTATAACTGTGCCACTGTAACTGCTTAGAGTGAAGATAAAAAAGTGAAATTTTAGAGTATTCAAAAGTCGTTGAAATGTAGAAACATCTCTGAAAAAATTATTACTTTACGGATCAGCTTAAGCTGAACCCGTGTAATTTATTAGTAATGTTTTTTTATGTTGTAGTTAAGGTTCAAAACAACTAATATAAAATGGAAAAGTGAAAAGAACTTTGGAAATGCCATTATTTGATCTACATAACTGATTACCTGGAAATTATATATCAACTTCTATAAAAGCTAGTGCACGCCCTTAGTGCGATAGGTACGTACGCCCATAGTGCGAGTGTACGCCCATAGTGATGATACGTGAGTAACGTATAATATAACAGCTGATTTCATCCATCATCTGTATCGTAGATTATACTTTGGGGTTATGTTTACAACTTCAATCAATTAATTATATATAATGTCTTGTGAAGTTGACTGTTTTAAATAAGAGTTACATAACAAAATGTAAGCTATAATAAGTTATAAGATTTGCTTTGATGTTATAAAATGAATTCAAATACAACCTTTTATCACAAATATATTCATTTATACAAATTTTAAAAAAAGAGGTACAATTCGTTTAGCTTCGGAAACATTCCTACATCTTCGTATAACATATAAACATATTCTATTATTGATGTCTTCATTATAATAATAGACTACTAATAACTTCTAAATCATTTGATATATCAATATAAAATAAAAAGCCATTAAAAGACAATATTTTGATCTTTATTTTTATGTATATAATTTAAAAAATTTTACAAATAAGCCTACAGCTTTATAATCCTTATAATTGTACACACTTTCCGGGTTAAAAGTCACCCTTAGCATAGTTAGGTAGGCCAAAATAAAGTTTGTTGTTTTAAAATAGTATTTTTATAAATGATTTATCTCTGACGTGTATCTAATTAATCTTAGATGTTTCACTGGGGCTTACTAGTTTAGTAATAATGTTCGTTGTAGGTAAATCAAATAAATGTACATTTTTTATTTAGTAGTAGCCTACTATTTTTGTTGTTTAAATACCTCAGAAAACCATATAATAGCCTATACCACGAAATCAACTCATTAAAATATATTATGTGGGTTTTCATGCTTCATAACAACTATGCTGTAGCTTTATCCCTTCCAGAGAATATTTACAGATAGACAGACAGAAAAAGAGTAAATCATAGTTTGCTTTGGTTCATACAGCACATTGATATCTTGTTTCATGTAATATAACCTTGTAACCCCTTGTAAAGAAGGCAATTACTGTTCCGATAGAGCATTGCAAACACTCGACAGCCCGATGTAAAGTTCCACCTCATCAACTTCCGATTGGTTTTCTCGTTTCCGGTCAATATACTTCCGTCCAATACAGACGGTATTGAGCAAACCTCGTTACATTATTGCGTGAAATATAATCTTCAATGAGTTCGAACTGTGATTTGAATTGTACTAATACTGTTTATTCTTAGTTCTACTCCGGTGTGAACAGTTTGGTGTATCAGAATGATGGTGTTAACAGTGTACAAGAATAAACATTATGAAAAACTATGTTTAAGTATTTTTTACAGAAAACAAAAATGATTGCGGATTGAATAAACAAGATGTTAATAAATAACAAACTCTATGCAAGAAATAAACGGGAATGGGAGACGAAAATCTGCAAGTGGCGGGAAATTTGGATCGAAAAATGAGACAAAAGTGAAAAATTGAGGCTATGAAATACAGAACTATGAAATGAATGTATTAATTATGAGGAAACAACAAGGGTCGAGAAAGAAAAAAAAGAAACATAAAACAAATTTAACTTAGATGCAACGTTAACGAAAATTGGAATTAATGTAAAGCTATTGGAGTAAGTATTTACCAGTTATGTTTTGCCTAATTAGAGGCTTAAATACACATTTAATCATTTTTTAAACTAAAACATCATGAACTAAAGGGTTGTTATATAAAGTTATTATTCCCTTTTGTAAATCAATAATCAAAATTCAGGAACGGTAATAAGAATTCAATTATAATTATTTCTACAAATTGTAAATTCCTTTAGGCGTCGCTTATGCAGTTTACGCAACACAAATCTGTATCTAAATTGCCGGTAATAGGTTGTACGGCGTTAAGGGTTATATCCTTGAATTCACCACAAACGATTAGGGCTATATGTTAATAAAAATAACACCTACTGCCGGATTTTTATTATATACTTTATAAAGTGGAAACACACACAAAACGTTTAAAAAAGTATTATTACTTACAAGCAGGTACCTGTGGCTTCGCACACAGTCCAAAGTTTTGCCGCATAGTAACAAATGTTTATTGTTTTAGGGGTTGTTATTACATTTTCACCCCTTAGCAGCACGCTATAAAATGAAACTATGATTTACATAGTATATATGTATTGTAAGAAATAAATGTACAAATTTCCAGCTCTCTAACTTAATGGGAAGTATAATAATTGATTTGTATTGTTTTAGGGGTTGTTACATTTTCACCCCTTAGCAGTACAATAAAGAATACAAATATGGTTTACTTTTTATATATATCTTGTAAGAAATGAATGTACAAATTTCCTGCTTTCTAGTCTTAATGGAAGTATAATAATAAATATGTATTGTTTTAGGGGTTGTTTCCATCCTTAAATCTAAACGAATTCTAGCCTCATTCCAGGTCATGTGTGCCAAATTTTATTCAGTAGTTTTTACGTGATTGAGTAACACACACACAGACAGACAGACACCATTAGATTTTTATATAATAGTATAGATTGTATTGGTCATTTTGTTTAGCAAATAGTTAGGAAAACAAATGATAAACTTCATACAATAAAAGTTCAATACAAAAAAATGCTCTTTTACTTTCAAATGAGTTTCAACGACACTCTCGCCATTGTCGCTCTTGCATGATTGTTGATGTGGCTGGCGTCATTATCGCTCTTGCATCACTGATTATGTGGCGACATTATCGTTATTGCATCACTGATGATGTGGTGCCATTATCGTCCTTGCATCACTGATGATGTAGCGTCATTGTCGCTCTTGCATGATTGATGATGTGGCGTTATTGTCACTCTTGCATCACTGATGATGTGACGTCATTGTCGTTCTTG
>JAGFPH010000204.1:567137-590917 GCA_018207615.1 Philaenus spumarius
GTATGACTGTCTGTCCACGTGTTTCCATATATACGTCCGTCTGTATGTCCGTCAGTCCACGTGTTTCCATACATACGTCCGTCTGTCTGTCTGCCCACCAAGGCACTTGTTTCAATATATATATATATCTGTCTGTCAGACCATCCGTGTGTTCTGCATGTCTCTGTATCATGGGTGTCAGTTCGTTTGTCCACCCGAACATATAACGAAGATATCGACGGCAAGGGAAACTTGCTAGTCCCATAGCATTTTTTTTAAATAGCAAAAACATTAGCAGAACTTGTTTATTTAATGCAAAATTATTGTAACAAGAAAATATGTTAACTTACTTTGTTTAAAGTCTGACCCCTTTCCACACCCCCACTACACCCGATTCCACGTTCACCGTGCAGTACAGAGCGCCCATAAGCCATGTTATCCTTACGACAGTCTCAGCGATAGTAGCCAACTAAAAAACATCAACTCCCACGTTCCCATCAAACGTGATGTTTACTGTAATGGTAGTATAGCATGTCTATTCTACCGTAAGACCTGTACTGCACGGTGAACGTGGAATCGATTGTAGGTAAGATCAGGAGACGTGTTCTTTGTGTTTGACCAGATATTGCCTCAGGTTACCTATAATTTTACAAGAAAATTATAATTTACGTTTACTGTTTAGTATATTTCTAGCTGGACCGTGCGAATAATTCGCAAGTAAGGAGTAGGCCTACACTTACCTGATTTAATACGTAGATGTAATTCAGTTAATTACCTTTAACTATTTAAGTTTGTTTATAAATAACAGTTTATAAAAATGTATGACACTTTACGTTGATTTAATTTTTTTAATTTGCGTGATATTTTACATTTGCATAATATAGAATGTAAACAATCTAACTAATAGCTGTCATGTTAGTTAAACATATTGTTAATAGATGGCGCCTTTCATTAGGAACCATATAAAGTATAATATAAAAGTTTTTAAATTAACTTTTTTAACGAAAACATGAATTTTAAGAAGTTTGTCTATTTTTTGTCAATAACGGGGAACATAGGAACATAAGCTTTAAAATGACGAAGCTAAAATTAGCTATACCTAATTTTGATGAAGAATTAAGGGAGATATCGCTTAGCGGCAAAAAAACACATTTGAGAAATATTATATAAGGACAAGTATCTCTAAAACCAATTTAAAAATAATTTTAGCTGCAGTATTTTCGTAATTAGGTGAAACTTTGGTTTTGTTTAACATTTTCGGCAATATCTTGAAAACTACACAGGCTTGTGACAAAATTCTTTTTAAAATAGTTTTTTATTCGTAAAGCCACCGAGACGATAATTCCTTCCAAAATAAATTTTTTGGGATATTAAATTTGGCCTCCAAAATGTATTGTAAAATACATTTGATTATTGGATCTATTTGAAATACAGTTCTGAAGTTGAAATTCGTAGGTTAACATACTTTAAATATTTTAGAAAATATGGTTGGGTTGGAAATATTATTTTTGGGCATATTTTTAAATTCATTTCACAATAATTTAACATTTGCAAGGTAACAGGTACTTAATCATTGAACTAAACTGGTACATAAATGGATGTTGTGTCAACGCAAAGACCATGTTAAATTTTGTGCACATCATTTAAAGTAAAGTACATAATTATTCTATTTATGAAGAGCGGTAAATGATTTAAATTTTAATTACTTGTTTGTGTGATTCGTAAATTTTAGTACTTTTAAGTGTTTAACTGTAAACATTTCAACCAAGTTCATTTGGTTCTATTAAGTGTTCTCGGAACGAAAAAATAATACTACCCTCCGTCAGACATTGCGTGAGAACAGTAAAACCTGGATGTAATCGATTCAACGTGTCTAGGAGTAGGATCAGTGCATTGACATTCGTCAGACAGATAGGCAATATCAGCAAATCCTTGGCTTTAGTATTCAAAAACTGCCTCAATCAAGTTAATTTAATTGTTTTATAATATTTACGAGTAAACTTATTAAACAAATATGATCCAAGAGGAAACCCCGGCTTGTAGTTGATTCATAGCAATACAAAATTTAATTAAAAACATCAGATACCCAACTACTTCAAGTCAATGATAATTTTACTGGCATTTTGGGTAGTAAGCAGTTATATATTTTTATTTGTGTTGGTGAAATCTACATACTCAAAGGATAACAGACTACGTATAAAGCGTAAACAGGACAATTTACACACTTAGTTTGGGCTTAAACTTCAATATTTCCCATCTAAGAATTTTTTTCACATCCCAGTAAATATTTTGGAAAATGTAAGTAATTTTTTAAGAATTTTAAAACGTAAACATGGTATTGAATTGAATCATTTTAAGGGTCTGTTAAAAGCAAACATTTTGAAAAAAGATGTTCATTTACCTGGTTCTGTTATAAAATGGCAGCCCTGAACGTAGACAATTTAGATTTTGTATTTTCATTCACTTTCATTAAATAGTTTTATTTCAAAACTAAACATTTAATAAACTGTGCTAATTGTATACCATTTTAATCATTGCCCAATGGTTTAAACAAATAATGCTGTAGGTGTTAACTTACTTTTTATGTTTTTTGGAGTTAACATTGATTTTTTACAAAAAAACGTACTGCAACATAGTTGTACATTATTTTATTTTGTACAAATAGGTTCTGCTCAAAAATGAATGTGGCCGAATATTAACACCCCTAAAACTCATTTTAATTTCCTTACCCTATACTAGGTAAGGTAATTATTGCGATCGACCCAAAAATTCGATGTCGAGTTTTCATAATATCTTTACGTTTTAAGGCCCCCTGAGTCCAAAAAATGCATTTTTGGCAATTGGTCTGTCTGTGTGTCTGTGTGTGTGTCCGGAGTGCACAGGGCAAACGGCTGGACGGATCGAACTGAAATTTACAGGATATCTTCAAACACGTAAACAATTAAACCCATGTAAATTTGAAGCAAATCGGAGGTGGTGTCTTACCGTGGGACCAGTTTTTAGCACATTTTTTGTATTTACTCCAAAACCCCTCTAACGATTTTGATTAAACTTTGCTAACATACTCTACTCAGACCCCCTTAACACGCTATGTACGCTATATACCCTTAAAAATTCGTTGAAAAAAGTTATTACAAAAACGCAAGTTATTTTGTTTGTATCTCCGAAATTGCTGGTTCTATCGACTTGAAAATGGCCTCATTCGATTCAGCGTCCAAAAGAATGTCAAAAAAGATACCCCACTCAACTTTTTCCATTTTTTTCAAAAATTGACCCCAAAAACGCCCTTTTTGGGGGCAAAAATTACTTTTTTTAAACTAGCCGTGTTTGGTATCGACCTTGACATTTTTGGGGGTGAGAAATCGATTGAGACCAAAATCAGGTCCGTGGGATTAACCGTTTTGAAGTTAGTACCGCTTTCTTCGAAACGGATACTCCTATTAACTCGAAAATGGTATCATCAATCTCTCGCTCGAAAAATTTGGTAATTGATACAGCATCTATTTTGGTAAGGAAAGTTGTGTGATGTGCACACCAGATGTTTTACATCCAACTGAGATGGAATCCTTGAACAAATCAAACTGCTGCCTATTTGAAAAGGTAAATAAGCCCATTTTATCCTACCGTTTGATTTTATTTAAATTACCAAAGATAAACTTTAACTTATCTAAACGTAAAGCTCACCAAACGTACTTAATATTGTTCAGCGAAATTATAAAATAAATAGATTAATATGGAGATAAATGTTGAATTTGACACTGACGGCCTAGTCCAAGGCACCTAATCTTTTACAAATGACCATAAAGCTTGGTACAGAAGTGAGAGTTTTTGACAACTCGAAGAAGAATTGTTTAAGAAAGTTGCAAGTAATTAACAGTAAATATCTGAGATTCTCATGGCAGTAAGTTTATTTACACTAATCGATGTCGGGGAGCTACTATACTTAGAACTCACTCTTAGTTATTGTCTTTGGTGTGATGGCCGATTGAAGAACTTCTGCTAAACAAAAAAGTTAAATAACATGTTCTATAAAAGTCAGAGAATAGTTCAAAAGAGGAGTTGAGAAAGTTGACTTGGACTATAAATGTATGTGGCTACAAACGCGAAAATAAACCTTATTAAAGTCAAAGTAAAATTCCGATGACGAGGCATTACTGTTTATTTTTATTTCAATAACTTTTACTGATTTTTATTATAAAAAATGCTTTGCATTGGATTCATTCATTTTTGTTGCTTTATTAAAGTTATAGAAGTTTCTTTTGAAATTTTGAATCATTATTAGTTACAACGTGTGGACCCTGGGGACATCCATTTGACAGCACAATATAACCTATAATAGGCCCGCGGATCTTTTCCCTTACCACTTAATACTGTCACCTGACATCCACACTCAGAGAGCCAGCTTTGACTAACTGTTATTATGTTAAACTATAGTAAACGATAACTAACGCGATTCGATAGACTGGAAGATTCAATAACTAGTCATAAGTGGGCTTGAAATCCAACCAGTTTATCCGTATTTCAATGTATGGTCATGTCTCGTCTTATACTCCCGTTTACAGTCAGCCAACTTCCGTGGAAATGAAAGGGAAGTGGGTAGCGCGAACTTCCACTGCCGCTACAACTGCCCGCTGCTCCCTTACCGGCGTCCTCCGTTGCCCGAGATTGAAATGGCACTGGAAAGTACGAAAAATATAAGCAGAATGTCACTGCTTTTGATCCTGTTCCGGAAGTAAGTAGCGGAGTAAATGTGGCAATAGCTGAATGTAAATGATGCATAAGGACGCATGAGATGGGCAGGATTAACCAGTCATTATGTTTATTAGTAAATGAATTAAAATATAAATTATACAACCAAAAAAAGTATTACACTGTGGAACACAATCTGTCTCCATTGCGGTTGAAATTGAAGTCCAGGTGAAGAGCACATAAACCAATCGGCCTTCGATCGGTGATTCGATTAATCGAATAGTGACTCAGTTCAAGATCCGAAATACCAGATGTTATTGTTCTTATAATAGTATGAATTAATAATAAAAACGTAATTATTACAACATTGATGCATATAAAAATATATACTAAGTTAACATAAGTTAAAATAGTTGAAGATAAAACTGTGTTGATCTCAGATCCCAGTGTGTTAAATGTAAGGTTATTACTTAACTGTTGTTAGTCAAGAATTATTATTTTTTTTTTTATAGATATTTATTTCATTTTCTGATAATATATACAATCTCTTACAAAATAAAATGAAACATTTACTACATAACTACACAATAATAAAGAATAAAATAAGATAATCTGTAATGTAAAATAAAACTTAACTTTTAAACAAAATAACACAGAAAGGAAATACAATATTTGGCAAACTCTAGGGCAAGCCCGTTACAAGGTTGCAGAAGTAACATCTAATTAAATTATTTAAAAAAAAAAATAGTAAATAAAGGATTATGGGAGCAGTTGAATTTACAATCAGAAATCAAAAACATACAAATAGCGCGAAAAATTTAAGAAAATTTACAAAACGGTAATCTAAACAAACTTCAAAAACTAAGAAAAACCTTTTACATTAGGCTTAATTATATTCGTATAAAAGATTATATATACAATAAAAGGTTTAACAATAATTAAATAAAAGATTATAATTATATAAAAAATACTCAACATTTTACTGTGTCTACTCTCTCACAGACACAAAATCACACACGACATTGTTCCATCAAACGACCACAACCAACCAGGCCTCCGCATAGTCAATGCTCAATAGCTAGTTCTTTAACAGGATCAAATATTTGTTTAGAGTCTATATTTTTTTATTTTGTCTGGAAGTTTATTATAGAGTCTAGTAGTAATTACAGGGAAGAAATTTAAATAAATGTTTAACCTTGCTTTGGGTACCTTAGCTTTGCTAATAACTTGTTAGCTAACCAATTAGCTAATAACTAGTTAGCTCCTGTATTAGGCTGCAACAAGTTCAAGTAGTTCATTCTGAACTGAACTAGATAACTTTCTTATTCCTCTAGATAAACAAAATGTTATTTCCACTGGCAACTTGAATACCGACCTAATTAACAAGACTTAAGTTTGTGAACGTAATATAAATAATATAAGTAAATTTGGTTTTTTATCCTTTCTAAATGAAGGTACTGATTCAAAATATATATCCACTAACTTCTGCATGTACCATGTATACGTAAGATTGCTTAAACTAAGTCATTTTATTTGAAATCGTTTCCTTTAATTTAAACGTTAGTATGATTAAGATGAGCATTACCTTTTTAAATTACTATAAAATCCAATACTGCTATAGAAGTAATCGTTTAAAAATAAGGACAAATCATAAGAATATAAAAAAAAAGAAGAAATTATGTTTTTTTTTTCAAATTGGAATTAGATTTGTAACTAACATATGCATCAAAAGCATGTAATAAATGTATGTTGTTTTGTATAGAGGTAAAGGTTTTAGGAAGGAAATGAAATTTAAATTAAAAACTTGTATTACTGACTAATTTAACACGTAAAATGAAATACATGAAAAATGAAGTATAAAACATAAAGATTTATTTAAAAAAATATTATGTCATTTTTAGAAGTAAGTTAAGTCAAGAAATAGCAAATAGTGATAATATATGAATGAGTTTCATCGTAAAGTCGGTAACATTAAAAAGTTATGGAAATTTTATTAGACAAATACTTAACAGGTGAGATAAAATTATGTACAAAAGAAGTATTGAGGAAATTCGTGATGCAGTGTTTATACGTGCTTTTGCAAATTATCTCAAGAATCACTTTTTATCTAAAACACAAGAAATGTTATTTTGAGGATCTATCGATGAATGTTATTGGGTTTTTAGCATAGATTCTCAAGTTGCATCTATGTTCCTTACTCTTGTTTTATCAAATGAGGTAATACAAATAATAAAGACTCTTAAGGTGAAACAGTTCCTGGTTTTGATGTATAACCACCACTCATAAAATTGCCTCATTGGAAGGTATTTTAAAATATTCTTCAGAAGCGCCTTTAAAAGCTGTTAAAATATTAATATCTGTCCAATAGAACTGAATAAATAAATCATAAAAGTTTTATTGTGTATGCTTTTCAATAACGTCAACTAAGCAAAAGGTTGTGTATATTATTTTAAAGCAGTGTTTAAGCACAACAATAATTGCATTCCATCAGTTTAAATTGAATTAGGCATATCAGCTTATATAAGTATTTTATTAGTTTTTATGGTAACCACATGTCAATTACTTTAAGGATATTATCTTTTTATTTTAAAACATTAACATTGTGGTCATTGATATTTTAATCAATATTTGGAAATCTTTCTAATTTTAAAATAATGACTGTATTGGATTTTGTAAAATTTAACTTCTGTGTCCGTCAGAGATACGCGTGCCCTTAGCAACACAACAAACTCAAGGCCGACGTGTATAGTAAGTACAGTAGTACTATATTATTTGGTACGCATGCGTAGAACGTGGTGGGATAACACGAGGCAAGCCCGGGGTTGGAACACTGCATTTGTTGCGTCCTAGAAGCGATAAGAGTAAGGCGCATTTAGGCGTAAGTAAATAAACACTTGATATTTTGACTTTATTGATGCACTAATGTTTTATTAAATATTAATATAGCTGAAGTAATCTCTCCGAGCATTAAGTGTGTTTTGTTTTCCCTGTTGACTTTGTAAACCGACACACACACAATTATTAAATGTATTGCCTGACATCGATATAACCTCAAATTAAATTTTCTGTCTGCAATCATGTATATACAGGGTGTTTAAATGTTGAAGCCCTCTACGAATTATTTTATTACGAATTAAGATATTTTTGTAGAGTTCTGTACCTTAAAGACAAAATAAACTATGTTGGTATCATTCTGTTGTCTGTCTGTCACAACTGATTATCTCAGTAAGGATAAAAGTATGACAATGAAATGTGTCAATTATAAATAATCCTAAACCGTAGGCTACTTGTCGTAATATTCATAAATAATGGGTTTTTTCTTTTGAAAGGGTTTTATTTAATTACTTCAGGAACTAATTTTAAAAGAACTTTGTAATGTGTATATTTCAAAAGTATTCCAAAAAGTGTTGCTCAAAAGATTAAAAAAATCTCTTAGTCCTAGATGTACCCATATAACTCACAGGAAATTTATAATAACAATGTTTTCTATTTAGACGATGTAAGCTAGTATTTAGCTAGCATTTAAGCTAGTATTTAACAACCAATAAATAATACATTCCCAAAATGGTTGTTGTTAATAATTAGATGGTTAGTTTTTTTAACATCTTAACCAAAATACAGTCAATTTACATTTCACAAGTTTTCTGTACACGTGTTAAAAGTACTTTGTTTTTAATTTATGTGATTCAAATAAACTAGCTTTCCGAATTGGCAACTGGTACAGTATTTTTGAATAATTGACTTGATTGTCAGTCTTTATGTGTGACTTATGAGATATGTAACTTGCTATGCCACTTTGTATGTAATTACTCTTTGTTTTTTGTTTTTACAGTTCAGTTTTAGGTCTTGAAGAACTGGCGGTTTCATTAGTTTTATGTTAAGGCTTGAATTAAAGCGAATACCCAAATAAAATACAATACGTACATTTACTATTGTTATTTTTTAACCTTTAGAACATTCATTAACTCTTTTTAAATTCTTCTAAATACGAAAAATACTTAAATGCTTATATTATTAAAACATAAATAAATTTAGCCGTTTAATGATAATTAAGATTTAAAGCCGCTGATATAGGTTTTTATTAAATGATAGTTTATTTGTAATTTCCTTTTCTTTTTTATTCAAGTTAACGCCAGAAACAAATGAAATGATTAAAGGTGTCAAATTTTAAATAGTTTGTAGAAAAGAAGCAGATTATATAAAAACATAAATTAACGACCATATTTTCTGAAGTGACAAAGTTGATATATTATATAACTTTCAGTCTGATTGAACTCAAAAACAGGTTTAATTCAATGGTTTTTGACTTGTGTTTTTAATTTTACTAATTGCCTTTAGGACTTACAACAAGATTTTTTTAGGGACGAAGGTAGTACAAGACTATTTAAATAGAAGCAGTTTTTTTTTATTTGTAAATACTATTTGACGTGATCAGAATTTACCACCAAATAATAAGAATTATTTGAAAATTTGCCTCAATTTTCCAAAATTATTGACACTAATGTCAATAAAGGTCACCGACGTTATTTAAACAAAACTGAATATGTTCCACCTGAAAGAATTAGTGGTTTCTGACTGTTGGCAATCAACGTTTTTACAACAAAACTGTTTTCTCATCGTTGCAACTTTATTGTGTTTGCGATGAAATATACTGTGTTTAAGTACATTATTTAAAATAGTAAAGTGTTTGTAATTTTGGATACAATTTACAGTCATCATTTTTAACTTGTTTAAAATGTTTTCATTATTAATTGTTAGGGTTCCAATAAAGAAACTGAACCCTTATAGATCATTCGATTCTCTGTCAGTAGTAGCACAATGAAATATGACAATTAAAATAATCAGAATTGAGAAAATATTTTACTAAGAGTTTTGGGGACTAAAGTTTGGTTTCTTATAAAGAAATATTTCACGAAACTGTCGTGCAAGATATCGATTGGAATGATTTAATTTTAAAATATTAAAATTGTTTTAGAATTGTGTGATATAATTTTAACGTTATATTATAATTTTAATTCAGGCGTTGAACAGTAATAAAAATACTGTGCTCGAGAGCCATCACACGAAGTAGTAATTTACATAAGTTATGGTTATACGAGTATGTTTAGTATTTGACGTGTTGAAGCATTGCTATTAATATCGTCCTGGGAATGGATGGTTTTACAGAACCCTTGGTACTTCTCAAGTTTATTAAATTATATTTTTAGACTACATTACTGTATTTGGGAGCGTACTAAAATGTAGGTTATGTTGGTATAATTAACTTTACTGCATAACATCTTCTAGCGGCATAGTAGTATTATGTAAATATTTACCTAGAATCTTTGATTGACCACTTTACTTGATTCTATTATAGCATTTCAATTACGTAAAGTGGGTTCGCAAACGAAAAAATAAATAAGAACTTATTGACTACTTTGATGTTATCTTGAAGTCACAGAAATAATACTAAAGTTTTGAGGAAAGAATGAATGTATATGAGTTGGAGAAAGTAACGAAAAGCGGAATGGAGTGAAATAGCGGACCGAGAGTGGATGATAAAGAGAGATAGAGAAGAAAATGGGAAATGAAAAGATAGAAAGAAAGGTGAGAATAAAGAGAAAGAAGAAAAAATGAGGTAAGATTGAGAGAAAGAAAGGGATAGCGAGAGTTATGAAAGTAAAAGGGAAGAGATAGAGAAAGAATAAAACGAGAAAGGAGGATGGATGGGAGGAATTCGAAAAGTGGAGGTAAAATTAAATAAGAATGGGCCAAAGAAAGAGTGAAGGTGAAATTGGAGGAAAGGAAATATAAATAATGGGGACAGAGATTGTGGAGAGGAAAGGGAGAGAATAGAGAAAAGAAATCTAGAGGAAAAGTGAAGTAAGAGTGAAATAATGGAAGAGTGAATTTGAAAGTTAAGTAAGAGGATGATAGAGAAAGATAAAAAGGGGAGATAGAGAGGGACGAAATCGGAGGTTGAGAGAGTAAGAGAGAGAAGTGAGTCAATATGAGAATGGATATGAGGAAGAAAAAAGTGGACAAGAGAGTAAAATAATAGTGTGAGAAAGAAAGTGTAGGGTAAATTGAAGAAAGAGTAAGAGAAAGAAAGTCTGGAGGGGAAAATATTGAAAGAGAAAGCTGGGAATGGATGTTGAGAGAGTAAAAGGCAGAAAATAGAGAAAGTGGAAGAAAATAAATTGAAAAGGGATGGAAGGAATAGAAAAAAGAGTAAGGGAAGTGAACAAAGGGTAAGAGAAGAAATAGTGGGACAGAAAGTGGAGGAAGATAAAGAGAGTGGAGTGGGAACGGAGGTTGGAAGAGTAGAAGAAAATAGGGGTTTTTATAGGATGGGGAAAGAAAACAAAAAATATCGGAGCAAGAGAAGAAGGAAATAAGAGTATCGAAGAGTGGCAGTTGGAAAGCAACAGAAAAACGATATACATATACTGTATATATACAGATTATAGTCTGAAATTTGTATACAATATTCAAAAAATTCAAACAAAACCCTTAAAATATATTTATTATTCGTTTCTAGGAACTTGTATATTTTAAAAGTTAAATATAAGTTTGCAGCTTTAACGTTGAGGAAGTTGGCATTATGTTAAGAAATAAATAAACGAACATTATTATTATAATATATGTTGAGATCTACCATATCCTTGTGGTTCTTGGCTCGAAACAGGTTGAAACCAATAGTGACTCGATAAAGTTATTACTTGATTTTAACACTTTAGGTTTATTATTTATTAATTAATTATTAACTTTCTTTATCTTTGTATTACTTTTTACTTTCTCACTATACTATACTGTAGATAAAGTATAGTGATCGCAAAAAAAATCGATGTTGAGATTTTTGTGGAGTCCAAAATAGAACCCTGAGTCCAAAACAGTGGTTTTTACAAAATATCTGTCTGTATGTCTGTCTGTATGTCTGCCTGTATGTATACAAAGCTAGAGAGAAAACTATTCCATCGATTTCGAACAAATTTGCACCAAACCTGTCAATTAGGCCATACAGATGCACGAAAAGAAGGTTTTGAAATTTTTTGAAAAACAAACCCTTTTTGGCCAAAAAACGTTATTATTTTTTTTATAAAAAACGGTTCCAACGATTTTGATAAAATGTGGCTTATTTTTAGCCCTTAATGTACCATACCATATGCAAAAAACCGCATCTTTCTAAACATTCTCCTTTAGCTAATAACAATAACTGATTTTTATGTTTGTTTCCATAAAGGGGGTTGTTTTTCAAAATATTTCAAAACGTTTTGTCGTGCATCTATACAGGCCTAATTGACATGTTTGTTGCAAATTTGTTCGAAATCATTCGAATAGTTTTTATTCAGCTAATAATATTTATTAATTACCCTCCTATATACTTTAATACAATTATGAAATTACAGTGAATCCGTTTAATAATTTAAATATGTTTGTGAGAAAGTATGTCACAGTTTATGGTACTGTTTATTTATTTATGCTATTGAGTCAAATAATTCATATTTGTAACACATCCCAACGGTACCGATGTATTAACAACAAAATAATTTATGAATTTGTTACATTTATATAAAGCGACGATGAATTACGAAACGTAAAACGGATTTACTGCCTTCTCTCTATCCCCCATTAAAGTTACTAGTTGTATTATTGATGGGAATTAATGAAAATATAATGCTTATTGCGTTTACAGAGATCTCGCATGGGACCGTGAATTAATCGGCAATATTATTGTTTGATTTGCAATTAAAGTAGGCAAATGATACTGTAACCAGAGTGGATTTAAATCTAATAAAGCAAATGAATTTCATGAAACAAACAATCCTTTTATTTTTAGAAACTAATGCGTTTAGCCAGTGGTCGTTTTAGATTGAAATTTGTATTTGTGAAGTGGGCTCGGTATGAAGTATATCAAAACAATGAAAACAATACAAACTTTATTTTTCTTTATTTAAGCATCAGCCTCTTACACAAAATTTACCAAAAAAAATATTAATTTTTTATACAAAGGAGGATTGTAAAGAAAAATATGTACCTAAATCCATTTCAACTTCTTTCAGATAATTCAAGAACTAATTTCAATAAATACTATAAATACACTGTTTAAACACTTCAGACAACAAGGGTGTGTAGTAGGAGTTTTACACCAAGCCGCGTGCACACAGACTGGCATCACTGGTGACGGGTTTATAAAGTTGCAAGTTTATACTTACTGACGACAATGTGCTTGACATTTTAAAATCACCTCCCCCAATCAATATTTGGACATTGTGAAGCCAAAATTGTGCATTTTTATAAAAAATTGCATGCAATCAAAGTTATAGAACATCAAATTCACTATCTATAGGTGTTTTCTATTTCGTTTAATTTATCTCAGTTCCACTACAAGAGGGCAAGTAACTGTCTTCGTGTATATATATAATATATATATTTAAATTTAAAACCAAAATTATTTAAAAGCAAAACAAAGCGGTAACTTATCGCAGACTATTATAAGTCATAGAATATCTAGATTTTGAATAAACTCTATTATTCGTTGTAGAATTTTTATTTAAAAAAATAAATTCGCCGAATCAATCTATTTCATTTGTATGAAAAATGAATAATTTTGGCTTTAAAATCTAAAAAAAGAAGCAAAAGAATGCCTATATATTTATGTATCTCTTTCGCGCCCTCTAGCGGCGAAACTATTCTGAATTCGTGAGAAACGTAAAAATGAAATTTGTAGAACATTGTATGCTCTACAACTTTGCTCACTTGATATGTTTCACTAAAATCATAGTTTCTGCTCAAAATAGCAAAAAGGGTAAATAACATATATTTATAGAAACCACAGTTTTTTTCTTGTTTAGACATCCCAAATATTTGACTTTTTACAGGTCTCATAGCTATGGGAATATTTTCCTAACCTGAAATATGGGGCCAAGTTATATTCTATCTGGGAGGCTTCCATTCAACACTCAACTTATAGAGAGCTTTGTTTTGAATTAAATGATATTGCATATTTTAGAGATAATGTTGATATAAATGTAATTAGACATCATAAATGGGTTTTTAAACATCGAGGCAAATTGCTTTATCAGAGTTACAAACCGTGGTTAAAAATACAAAATATATTTGCTTGCTGTGTCATCCAGACTCTCTACAATTTAAATAAACATACCACTATATCCTCACGATTACCAAAAAGAATTAAAAACATAGCTATAAAACAGGATACAAAACTCTACAGTTTACAAGACGCTCATAAAACACAAAAACAAATCCAAAAGACTTCCGAAAGAAAAAGTTAAGTCTACATTCGTATCGACAGAATGTGACAGCATTTTTCCCAAGGTAAATCTTCGTTCTGATAAGTTTACATAGACCTAACAAGGGATCGTTCAAAGTGCGATTTAGAACATTTACGTAAAAAATACTTTTTCTAGTAACAAGTCCAATTATGCACAGCGACTAATATATAAAAATCACAGATACACATATTTTGTTAGTAACTTTGAATCGATTCAAATTTACAAGTAAGGTAAATTTATGAAAGCTGTAGAAAATTAGAAATGTATAAGACAGTCAAATTATATAACAAAAAGCTACTATTTTCTGTAAAATAACCAATACTCGAACAACAAGGCGTACAACACAACAGTTAACAGACTAAACGATTGATGTTTTGTTTGATGACAACCTGAAACAAAACCTAAGAACAAAAGATGTCACGTGACCAATAAAGTTGTAATGCTTAGTTACGTACCGTGCTTCACAGAAAACTTATCTAAATGTGCTTTAAGTGTTTGAAAATTAGATAAAACAGTTTCGAGAAATACAATAATAAATAGAAATGTGGCAAACAACATTAAAACAAATTTGGGTAAAGATTTACTTCAAAGAAGCGAAATTTTATAAATTAGCCTGCAAAAATAATATTTTTTTAAGTCGAAAAGAAAAATACTATCAAAGCGAGTATTAGAGTGAGATTGGTTCAAACTTCGAGTAGATAAAATTGGTATAAATAAAACTAAGAATTTGATCAGTTTCGTAGTTTTTGAGACAAACATGATAATTGTATGTTTACATTATATTTTATTGTTAGTTTAATTTTATATCCTTGCCGTTTACAAATTTATTTTCTGAATATAATTTTGACGAAATCATTTTTAAAATTAGCAATTTATAAACTCGAAAGTGAAAAACGGAGTTTGATCTACGATGTGCATATATATAGATTCTGACTAAAATAAGAAAACTACATAACAAAAGTGATTATCTAATAATATTACAAATATAATCAATAAATAATTTACAGTAATTGTTTGTCCCTTAATAAATACGATGTCCCAACAAAGTGTAAAAAATTCACGTATTTGACAAACGTCGCTAATCCGCGAGACAAAAGCGGGAGCAACATTTGACTAATAAGGTGTTTAGGGGGGGGAGGAGGTTGTCACAAATACTTGGACCCTTGCGCGCATGCTTGCAGACATCGAATCGACTGTCCCTACTCCTAGAGTAAATACGCTACCTTTTACGCTATATACTTTGCAAAGGGAGTCTGGTTTAGTTAGGTCTGCCGGCCGATAGGTGTCAGCACATCCGCTGCCCAGGGGGTCTCATCTCTGCAATAAGGTATACTATCGTTGTTTTTATTTATGTTTCTTAAACGTTTAATTACTGTTAATACAAGGTTCAGTAAACGATGATATTACATTTAACTGGTTTATGTGTTGAAATATCGTTGAAAATATGTTATTAAGTAAATGTTTCTCAATGTTGAATTTATGTTGAACAGATGTATAAAATTGTTCATTTTTTAGTATAGTGTACAATAAATATTTTTTTAATAATCTAGAAAGAAATATAAAATATATTATTGACAGAAAAAATATACATTTCTTCAGCTTGTTTTATTTACTTTGTAGTTCAAGGTTTACTATACATTTATTACACTTGTGTGATGGTTTGAAAAATGTAAATTACACACAAAATTAAATCTTGTAAGAGTAATAATAAATTTAATGAGAACACATTTACAATTAATTTCTAAAGTAATTTATAAAACATTATTTTTGACATCTTTACTACGTGCCACTAAGTAGCAGTTCAGAAATGTTTTAAGAAATATTATAAAAAATTATACAATTAAAATGTATTGATATTATTGAAAATCAAAGTAAACTCCACGTTTTCACAACTCAATCCTTTTAAAATCCTTGATGTTTGACAAAGTTTGATGAAAAAACATCAATTTTGTTTCTAATGATACTTTAAAAAATAGAATTAGTAGGGGCCTATGTTGTTCGGATTAAATCGGTTTTGCAAAAGCTGAGAAACAATTTGCAAGCTCGGATTAACAGAAAAGTGTTATGTCGTATATTTTTAAACACGTATGAACATTTTTACTCTAAGATAATGGCTAGTGATTTATGAAAATAAACATCAGTTGCCATCATATTCCGTAATTTTGATTCTGTAAAAAATACGTTTTATAACCTTGAGCTTGGGACTTATTGAAATTCAATTTCAATATCACTCTGTTCGATTATATATAACTTTTAGTCTGTTGATAGCATAATATATAGTTTTCTCCCCGATTGATGTAGCTTTCAGGTATATTTGATCAAAATTGGTTTTAAAGTGTTTGTAACATACGTTTGTACGGACAATACAAAATCAGATGTTTACATTTTCTGCAGTAACCTGATTAAAAAAACACAACAAAGTTCGTGTCGCACGCGCACCAGAGCAGGAACCCGTCGCTGTTTTAGAATGATCAAAATTGTGTAGGCTAAATTCTGTACTAAGTAATGTAAATCACTAATACAACTTATTCGAAATACATCTTAAATACTATTTTTAAATAATTTTTCGTCATGTTCTAAAGGTACACAAAAATTAACGTCACTGTTACCATAATTTAAGCACTTTGTTCAGCAATATTTTTTACAGATTTTGCCTACATTGTACTGCAAATATTCGATCTATTCTGTTTTAAAGTTACTTTCAATTCATGGATTGTTCATATATTTACAGTCATTTGTTCGGGCAACCTACATAATTTGTGTATAAAGAATATATCCGACGTTTCTATAATATTAACCAACTCACTTTATGAAAAACTAAAACTAACACATACATAAACCAAACTACAGACAATTTTTGTAAGCGGTAAATATAAATCAACCTTCACGCTTTATTGGCCCGTCACGCTCCACTATATATATTAATATTAGTAATTTATACATAATCTTGAGGTGAGAAATCAATAGAAGCATCACTCTCGATTGTTCCGTCACGCTCCACTAAGTTTTAATGTAAGTTTAAACTTCTTATGCTCACCAGTACAAACAATTTTTGCACGTGGTAGATGGAAAACAAGCGTCACGCAATGTCGTCCCATCACGCTCCACTATATATTAACCCTCGAACCGGCAGACAGCACGAAACGTGCTGTCACTCAAACACATTTGTAACGCGTAATTTTATAGAATATTTGACCGACTAAAAATCTTCCAATCTCAAAAAGACAAAAAAACGTTGGAAAGGGATTAAACTTTAATTTTTGTATTTACAAGTTTTTTTTCTAAAACGTATATTTACATAAGTAATCATCGTTGCAGTTTATTAGTTTTCTACAAATCAATCGGCGAACATATTCATTCAAAACGTAAGGAAATAACTCACTTTCGTCCGTCTCTACAGACCGCCCAGTACCTTTTCTGAGTTAAACCTATACATCGTTGGATTCGTCACAATTTCCCCTATATGAACCTGCCATCCAATCAAAAATCTGCCAAGTTGTAAAGTTATGGGGCCTTTTGTAGACCCTTGCAATTGGTCAGTTTCCAATCAATAAACAGCCTTACTTATTACACGTGATATCTGTGTGATCGCATTTTTTTTTAGACATATTTTGATATGTCTGTATAGAGAATGCTTCAAGCAACATTTCGTGTAAACCAAATATGTTTTGTTTGAACGGTTTGTCTTGTAGCACCGTGGGAAAGACAGCTTTGTAAGGTTTTCAAACTTAGGCCGTAATTTCAAATTAATGGCTTTTCCCCGTGTAGCCTCATAGCCGACCCTTGTATACCAAGCATGAATGGGAGGTTTCTATATTTGTCCTCGCTTTTGTAATTAAATAATTTTAAGTCAAACACTTTTATGGAAAGATAGTTTACAAGTTTACAGTTCAATTCTTTGGTTTATTCTCTACACTTTGTTATAATAATATTTCATTTTAGGGCAAAGCATATATTCCTAAATTACGTTTCAAACTTGGCATAGTTTTGATAGCAGTCTTGTAGTAGGAACATAAAAACTGGTGTTTTCAAAATAAGAAATTTGAAATTAATAAATATTTTTATTCAGTACTATTTATAACTAAATTATGAAACTCTTTTATAAATATGAAAAAAATTATAAAAAATGTTTACTACTTGTTATGTAGGCCTAAATTTGTACTTTTTCCTTTCGTTACTGAAAATATTTTTGTTTCTTGAGCTAATAACTTTGTAAATTTTACAACTATTATTTTTTACTGGCATATGTAAATTCTTTGAAACTTTCTCTACAAAAAAGCTATGGAACACTTTCAGATTGGGGTTCATTTACTATTTTTGGCGAATTTTTAAAAAAAATGCTTGCAAATGCAACGAAAATTCAAAAATTAAGCCTGCCGGTTCGAGGGTTAAGTGAAAACTTCATTAAGCGCGCCAGGAACAGACAATTTTTATTTTTTATTTAACTGTAAACTGTACCGCTACTTTTTACAAATGATTTTTTTTAAAGAAGATGCGATAAAAGGGAAAGTTAAAAATCCCTCTCTTCTGCAGGAGTAGCAAGGCCGTACAAAGAGAAAGTCTCCACTACTCGCGCATGCGCATTGCGAACTTTCGACCAAAGGAAGTCACCGAGCATTTGCTTATTTATACCAAATTCCAGCAAGTTCAGATCTACTTGGACGGACCATGATTTTAAGTGGAGATTTCAACATAAATTTTTCTTCATAGACAACTCGTTAATTTCCTAAAGGAAAAGTTGAATTTAACCATGTCTAATGAACCAACACATAGCACTACAAGTTATGGCACCACAATCGATGGAGTTTCACAAGATTTCTAGAACAAATTTAATCAAGAATATTCAATTCTTACTTTCTAGAGTCGTCAGATTATTTAACTTATGATAATACTAATGTTAATAAATTATAACGTTATCTAAGCCATAATCATATGTTGAATAATCATGTTAAATAATATAAATACAGTATAATCTCAGCTGTTTGTTGTTGCCTAACTTTACATTTTTAAACTAAAACATTTATTGCACTGATTATTGTGTGAAAATATGAAAAAGCTGTGTTACCTAACACAGCTACTAAAAAAAAACTACTAGGCCTACTAGCCTAACTGCTTAACTGCTATCTGTTATGTATCACCACACTGAAAAAACTCTATACTTGCAGCAACACAATTAATGTTGCGGTAAAAGAAATATTTGTTTACGGGTCAGCAGGGTGTAGTTAGCTTTACTGTTAAAGTAAGCTACTGTTGATCTCTTAATATTATAGCAATGTTATTAACTTAGCAGCAAATGTAAGTTCAACAGTAAGCCTAATGTTTCTATGACATTAAGGCACTACTAACTATGTCGCAAGGCTAGTTAATGTAGTAGTGAATATAAATTAATGTAGTTATAACATTAGGTAGAGTGTTTAATATTGTAGTGTTCCTTTACTGGTAAGTTAGTTGTTATTGTCACAAAAATAATAAAATTAGGTAATACATCTACAAAATATTACACTCATATTAGTTATTGTAATCATAAGAGTAATTGCTCTGTGTGTTTCAGTATAACTAACATCCTTGCAAGGTTAGTCGATGTAGTGGTGAACTTCATACTAATACAGTTATAACACTAGTTAAGATTGTAATTACTATATAGCATGTTTATTGTAACAATAGTTATTTTTGTCACAACAGAAACAGCATTTCTTAACTCCGATATTTTATTTCGAAATTTGTCGACAAGCTTTCCCCTGCATACTAACTGTCGAGGTCCTTCAGTTAGAGGAGCTATAATACGAGTTCTGGAAAAAATAAAAATTAAGTGTAAGACAACTATAAAATATATAATATAATATACATAGTTATTAATGTATGTAGTTATTTACATAGTTAAGGACATAACATTTTTACTGTATCTTAAAATAAAGAATTCAAGCTTTAAATTACAACTTTTTAAAATGTTAACCTAAATTCTATGTTTAAAGTTACCGTATTTGATAATCAGTTCATTACTTTTAATTTAATTAATTACTGCGACATTTCCCACTGAAGATGGATATTTATTATCTTGAGTAGTAGTTAAGCTAGTTTGAAGTAACTTTTTTGTTAATAAAAAACATTCTTAGTTTTAATAATTCGTTAACAAGGGTTGATCAATACTCGTAAACATCGTAAATTATTTTAAATACATAAATTATTTCAAATATCAGAATAATTAGTTCTGATAAAAGTAATCAAAATTCATTATCCAAATATTTGTATATGCTATTGTTAGGTTTTTGGAGAACATAAAAATATTTACAAAATAATAAAATAAGGCTCTGTCATTTCAAATGTAAATATTCCTAAAACAATTCATGTTAATTGACTGATGCCATTGACAGTCTAACTGAGGCTTTAATGGAAAAGTACTTCTTAAAAACCACCATACATATTAAAAATTCATTCACACATTTTTAAACAGCTAACCAACCAAACTGAATCTTTTAAAATATTTTTTTAACAAATCCTTAATTTGCTGTAAGATGTAGTTGTTATTAACAAATATTTTAACGAAATACCTTACGTACAATTATGCTAGGTTGTTAATTTTCTTTCTTTAAGCCTTATATTTTTACTTGAAAAGATATAATATGAATGAATTGCGGTGTGTAGTTGTATGTAGTCATGTTAAATCAGTTAAATGGAAGTTAGGTACTAAAAAATAAGTTCCTTTACATGGATTTCCTCCATATTGGATAGGGCAAGTATATCTATTTCATTTTCTGAAATGAAAGTATATTATTTGATAATAAACTAATTATGTGTAAATAGATTGCTAAAATGAATTTTAAATATTTGCCAGAATGATTATTAAAACAATAATTTAAAATATATAGAAAATAGATTAGTTATATATCTTAAAAAAGTATGACAAAGTTATGTATAACGTCAGGCAACCTCCCATAACCTGTAATGAAATTTTAACATTGAATATATTATACCGTATTTATTATGGTAGTTATTAAAATTACTGCATCTAATTATAATACTGTATTCACTTATGTATATACCTGAACTTACCTTTAAAAATTGTAATATAATTTTGAAATCCCCATGACGTCAACAAAGATTATACATCATCATCCATGTATGTTGAAAAAAACAAGAAGATCGACAACGAAGTACTTTAGTTATAGCTGTTTGGTGTGGTCTTTGTTGTTACTTGTTAGTCTACCGAGTACTGAAGAGAAACTGAATTCAAATTTCGTAAAAACGTGAGAAACTGTAATTGTGGACAGGGTAACTCTAAAACAGGAAAAGGCTACCGTCTAAAGGATGTGGGCCTACAGCGGATGTAACCCAGTTCACTGCATAAATAACCGCCTTTATGCCTTGTAAGTAAGCTAACATTGTGAACATATTAAGGTATTGTTTTCATTCCGTTTTTTAGATGTATATTACGTTAGATTTACCTTATAGTTACATTAACTAATTTAGTGACTGCAATCATCGCCTTTACGTATATTAAATTAACTATGACATTTTACTACATTAGAGTTTACAGTAAAACTCAACATTAAAAAAACCTTACAGCAATGCAAATATTTCAAGCTCTAAAGTAACCATGACATTATAAATGTTACCATGACAGAAAAACTGTTAACATTAATTTTAACTTTGCAGTACGGTTAGAGTTTTTTCAGTGCAATTAACATTACTTTTGAGTCAATACTAGCGAATCCTTCTATATATGTATATTTTGTTGATATGATTTCTTTCTTTCCACATAATTGCATACAATGTGTTTCGCCTTTGTGATTTTGGTATTGTGAACATGTACTAGAACATGTACTATCATTGGTAACATTTTACCATCATCAATTTACTATAATTTAACTATGCCTATACAAATATCAATGAGTGATTCGATTTTAAACCTGGATTAAATTACATGTTCACGGACAGTGTTTAAATTATATTACCGAGGTTTAAAATCGAATCAACTTATTATTATTTGTGTATGCATAGCTACATATTGTATTAGTGGTATTTAACATGAATTTTATTTTGGTAACATTGTTTCCATTGCTAACCGTATGCTCTAAAGAACATCAGTATTTATTTCTAATTTAATCTAATAGTCAGTAGTCTCTTGTCTCAAAAATGTACTGCCTAGACATTCACATTTTATACTGTAAAGATAGTTTTTAGTATCCTGAGTGATATTTATGGGTTTTGTTTTGAAGAAATGTTGCTTAACAGTTTGATTACCAAACGACAAATTAATTTTATATTTTCTACCTATGCGCCTCACTTTTTCTATAATCTCGGCACATAAGGGGTTTGTTATCAACGCCAAAGATTAATTTTTATTATTTAGTGATTTTCTTTTTATTACACATCTTTTGTTTTTGCATTTGAGAATTATATACAGAGGGTATCCATGAATAGCTAAGTCATTTCTACAGTTATTCAGTTCTGGGTTTAGCCTTTCTGTAGCAGAATAAATATTGTCTCTGTACAGTAAGGAATGCACTATTTCATCCTTGACAGGATTATGTGTTTAGACAAAACCTTTAGGTGTGTGTCATTTTCCAGATGACCGACGTCGTAAGGACATCTCTACCTATTTCATACTCACGTATAAAAATGTAAGTGTGTTATTAACTTTGTTTTTCATGATTAGGAATCAGAAGACTTGTAAAGCAATTAAAACAACGTTTTAATTTAACATCAACATGAGACCACACGAATGTTTCATCCACGTATCCATATTTTCTGTTGGAATTCTGAATAATCAAAATTACTTTCGTTGTAGCTCAGATGGTCTCTAGTCCTCTAGGTTTATGTTTTCTGTTTAGTTTATATAGGCCTAGCTTTAGCTTTTTCACTTTACAACGAGAGTTGATTTATACTCTAGAAAGGTCTTGTATTGTTTTCATGATACACAAATATTGGAAGATGCCCAAACAAATACTTTTAAAATTATTTTTTCTACCACTAAATTAATTTTGGAGGGGAATTGGGGGAGAAACAAGTTGCTTGTAAAATCTGTGGAATATAAGAAATCTTCATGAATATTGTTTCACCAGGATTCACAGAGTTTATTTATCATATCATAATTTATATTCCTTTTACCTACGTCATAATCGACTGTACATAGTAAAAGCGTGCAAACACCACCACAAAACGTTACTGTGGAGGAGTATATCCGTTGTTTCGTTTTCTTTTACCTTTATGGCCCTAATTGCTTAATTAATTTTAATGTGAAAAAGATATAACCTTAGTTTGATGCGATACACTGCAGGATTATAAAGCAGAGAGAGGATTATTAATCGAAGTAAAATGATGGTGTTTTTAATTGCTGGGAAATAGTCCTGAAATACAATCGATGATAGACAATTTATAATGTGGATTATGTTTTAGTAAATACAATGGAAACTCGATAATCCGAACTAATTGGATTACCAAATTGTTCGAATTATAAAATATAATATATACATATGGATTATAACACAAATATACAAATTCATTTTATACTCTCTTAAAAACAGGCCTTGACTGCTGGAGCGGCGTACGCACGTCCTCCACCTTTGCATGTTTTTGTCCCCTCCAAGTAACCTCTCTCTTGCTGTGCGTCATTTTCTATAGGCGCACCTAATCTAAAAATTGCGGGCGGTGAATCGGTTTTACCGTCACGCTTCACCCTCTACTATACCGGGTGAGTTTTAAATGTCCCCCCCTAATTTTTTCCGCATTTCTTAAGATATCGACTCAAAACCACCGCCGAACATCATTGATTAGTTTATACTTTCTTTTGATGAGGTTCACATTTTTGGCCGCCATCTTGGATCCGCCATATTGGAA
>JAGFPH010000204.1:596490-617563 GCA_018207615.1 Philaenus spumarius
CTCAGCACGATGCCCGACAAGCAAGAAATGCTGAGAGAACAGCTGCTTCACGTGCTGAGGAAACACCTACTCAGCGAGAGGTTCGACAAGCTATAAATGCGGAGAGAACGGCTGCTTCACGTGCTGAGGAAACACCTACTCAGCACGATGCCCGACAAGCAAGAAATGCTGAGAGAACAGCTGCTTCACGTGCTGAGGAAACACCTACTCAGCGCGATGCCCGACAAGCAAGAAATGCTGAGAGAACGGCTGTTTCACGTGCTGAGGAAACACCTACTCAGCGCGAGGACCGTCACATAAATGATAATGAAAGACATTTGAACCAAATATTAAGCCAGACACCAGAAGAGCATGAAAACCATTTAAGACATAGAAGGGAAGAAAGAACAAATTTCATGCGCATGACCTGGGATCCTTTTAGAGGTATTTGTTTTTCATATAATCCAGATATTCCCTATTCCAGTCATGGCCTGCTTCAACTTGGAATTATGAATATACCCTGCAGACACTGTGGTGCCCTCAAGTGGAAAGGGGAAAGTGTTGGGTTATGCTGTACCGCAGGTAAAGTTAGACTTCCTACCATTAATGAGCCACCAGAACCACTGAGAACACTCCTGATTGGAGAAACGCCACTCTCAACATCATTCTTACAGAAGACGCGGCAATATAATTCCTGTTTCCAAATGACGTCATTCGGAACTTCCGGTCCAGCAATTTCTTACAACTTTCCAACAACGTTTACTGCGCATGGTCAAATCTACCATCGTTTTGGATCTTTATTGCCAGCTGCTGGCCAGCAACACAGTTTTCTGCAAGTTTATTTTATAGGGGATGAACACTTAGAATCTGCCAGGCGACATGAAATAATTCCAGGTTTATCAAACGACATTGTTCATGATTTACAACATTTACTTCACACCCACAATCAACTTATCCACACCTTTAAAGTAGCTATGGAACAGTGGCCAGAAAAAGAACTAAAGGTAGTAATACGCGCCGACAGGCGTCCTCCGGGTGAACATGAGAGGCGATTCAACGCTCCAACGACAAACGAAGTAGCTGCTGTTGTTATCAGTAATGAATTTGAAAGTCGAGACATTGTCTTGCGTCGACGTGACGAAACGTTGGTAAGGGTTTCTGAAACACACAGATTTTATGATGCCTTACAGTATCCTTTGATCTTTTGGCAAGGTCAGGAAGGGTATCATTTCTGTATCCCAAAACACAATCCAGTCACCAATCAGCCTTTACCAAACAAAAAGGTTACTGCCCTAGAGTTCTATGCTTTTTATTTTATGGTTCATAACAATGCCTTTAATACAATACTACGATTCAGACAGCTTTTAAATCAGTTTGTTGTTGATATGTATGTTAAAATTGAATCGGAAAGGCTTTTTTTTATAAAAAGAAATCAAAGTAAGCTTAGATCAGACAACTACATTCACTTACAAGATGCAGTGGCCAGTGATGGAAATGTCAACCCCAATAATGTCGGCCAACTTGTGATTCTACCTTCATCATTTACTGGCAGTCCTAGATACATGCACGAACATGCTCAAGACGCACTAGCATATGTCCGGCAGTACGGTCGACCAGATCTCTTCATAACAATGACATGCAATCCGAAATGGGATGAAATTACATTAGAATTACTACCCGGTCAACGTTCCATTGATCGTCATGACATAGTTGCAAGAGTCTTCCGACAGAAAGTCACGAAGTTTGTCACCGTTATTACTAAGGGGGAAATATTTGGATCCGTCAAATGTTGGATGTATACGGTTGAATGGCAGAAGCGTGGATTACCACACATCCATGCATTAATATGGTGTGCAGAAAAAATTCAGCCCAACCAGATTGATTTAATTATCAGTGCAGAGATACCAAATGATATTGCAGACCCACACCTGAATGAGATTGTTCTCAAAAACATGGTGCACGGCCCATGTGGTGCATTGAACATGAACTCGCCCTGCATGAAACATGGCAAATGTTCTAAAGGTTATCCAAGAGCGTTAATCAACAATACACAGACCAGTGAGAATGGTTACCCACTATACAGGCGTCGACGTTCTAAAGACGGTGGAAATTCTGCTCAAATCACTATGGCATCAAATAGAAATGATCCTATCGTTATAGACAACTCTTGGATTGTCCCTTACTGCCCTGTTCTGTCTAAAATTTTCAACGCTCACATAAACGTCGAGTATTGCAGTTCAGTAAAGTCAATTAAATATGTTTGTAAGTACATTCACAAAGGTAGCGACCAAGCAGTTTTCAATTTACGAAACCAAGAGGTGCAAGCCAATCTGCAAAGAAATGAAGTTGAAATTTATCAGACCGGCCGCTACGTTAGCAGCAATGAAGCCTTTTGGAGAATATTTTCCTTTCCTGTACATGAAAGGTACCCTACAGTCACACATTTAAGTGTTCACCTTGAAAATGGTCAGCGAATATACTTCCATGAAGACAACATGCAAGAAAAGCTATTAAATCCACCTAACACCACTCTGACTGCATTTTTCAAACTATGTGAAAATGATCCGTTTGCAAGAACACTTCTTTACCCAGACGTACCTCACTACTACACATGGAATCCCTCTACAAGAGAATTTAAACGAAGACTTTTGGGAGAACCTGTTCAAGATCAACCTGGCGTCAAGTTCACAGCTGCTATAGGACGTGTGTACACGGTCCATCCCAATAACATGGAATGTTTCTGTCTACGTATTCTTTTACACAAGATCCGAGGGCCAAAATCTTTCATTGACTTGAGAACTGTTGGAAATACAGTTTTTGAAACCTATAAAGAAACCTGTCAAACTTTGGGTCTCTTAGAAGATGACCGAATATGGGAAAACACACTAGAAGAAGCAGTACAGTCCAGATCACCTTCTCAAGTCCGCTACCTTTTTTCGATTATGTTGAGTTCATGTGGAATTTATAACCCAACGCACCTATGGGAAACTTTCAAATATACAATGTCTGAAGATATTTTGTACAAGCTTCAACTAAGAGAAATGAATGATATTGTGTACAACGATGCACTTCGCGATATTGAAAAGAAGGTTTTTGAAATGTGTGGAAAGAAACTGAGTTCTTTTGGACTTCCAAATCCTCAGACTGATGTGGAAGCAAACTCTGAAATAGTCAGGGAATTGTCATACAATACCAATCAGCTTCAAGATTATGTCGCTGAAATGGTTCCGAAGCTGTCGGCACAACAAAGAAAGGTATATGATACTGTAATTAACAAAGTCAAAAGTGAAGAGAGTGCAGTATTTTTCCTGGATGCTCCTGGAGGTACCGGCAAAACATTTCTCATGAACGTTCTACTTGCTACAATACGTAAAGAGAAGAAAATTGCAATTGCAGTAGCATCGTCCGGTATAGCGGCTACCCTACTGCCTGGAGGAAGAACAGCCCACTCTATGTTTAAGCTACCATTAAATTTCACCCATATTGAAGTACCAACTTGCAACATTTCCAAAGATTCGGAGAGGGCTTCTTTGTTGCGTCAATGTCAATTAATAGTTTGGGATGAGTGCACCATGTCGCACAAACGAGCCTTAGAAGCTTTAGACAGATCCCTCCGTGATATTCGGGGTAACAACTCCTTGATGGGTGGCTTGGTTGTGTTGATGGCTGGAGACTTTAGACAAACACTGCCTGTAATTCAACGTGGCACTCCTGCTGATGAAATCAATGCCTGTTTAAAGTCTTCACACCTATGGAATAGTGTATCCAAACTCCACCTCACACATAACATGCGAGTTCACTTACACAACGACAGCGATGCCGGTGAATTTTCATCTAACTTGCTGAAAATAGGTGAAGGAAAGATCCCCAAAAATTCTCAGCAAATGATTGAACTACCAAGAAATTTCTGTAACATTGTCAACTCCACTGAAGAACTAATTTCATCCGTGTTCCCAGATATTGAAATGAATTATCTCTCAAGTGAGTGGCTTTGCAGTCGTACCATTTTGTCTCCCTTAAATGACACTGTAAACACTATTAACAATGAGTTACTAAAAAAATTGCCCTCAGAAGAAGTTACATTTTTGTCTATTGATAACGTTGTGAATGAGGAGAGTGCTACAAACTACCCCACAGAATTCCTAAATAGTTTAGAATTAACGGGAGTCCCTTCTCATAAGCTCTATCTAAAGGTTGGTGCTCCTGTACTATTAATGCGCAACTTAGATGCACCAAGACTGTGCAATGGCACCAGATTGGTAATTACAGCCCTGAAGAATAATTTGATTACTGCAAGAATTATGACAGGTTGCGCAAAAGGGGAAACCGTCATAATCCCAAGAATCCCCATAATCCCAACGGACCTACCTTTTCAGTTCAAAAGACTCCAGTTTCCCTTAAAACTAGCTTTCGCTATGACGATTAACAAAGCCCAAGGCCAAACTATGCAGTTTGTAGGCATTAATCTAGAAAAGGATTGTTTCAGTCATGGCCAACTTTATGTGGCCTGTTCACGAGTGTCAAGTGGACAAAATCTTCACATTTTTTCGCCAAAAAATAACAAAGTTTTTAATGTTGTATACAAAAATGTATTGTATAAATAAATAAATGTTCCGTTATCTTTGTTTATATATCTTTGTTTATATAGTATATTATTTGTATTAATTACTTTTATTCTAAATCAAGTTACAGTATTTTATTAAATAAATTTATCTGTTAGTACATATCTTAACCTTTCTAACCCGTGCGAAGAACGGGTACTTTAGCTAGTAGTAACTAAATTTGTAGACATCTTACGAGTATAAATAGATAACACCCAATTTGATTATGTTCAGTTTTAACTTTGGCAATTTTTAGTACATTAAATCTGTATATACTTTATCATGTTTTTTGAATTGCTTGTTGAAAATTTTTGTAATACGATTTGGTTTAAAAATTTCCTAACCCATTTTTATGAAACTTTAACTGAAAAAATAATGTAGACTTTAAAATAATGGAAACCTAAATATATATTTTAAAATGCTATTAAGTTTTTCGTTTAAAAACGACAAAAGACGTCTATGTAAAATTGTGTTTCAAATAGTGGTAATATAAAGAACTCCAAAGTAAGCATAAAAACGAATGGACTAATATTTTAACATAATTGGACGGTAGTTAAAATCTCTATAGAATCTGTGAGATGACGACATCGGGTCAACGTCCAGACCCTTACCCCAGCCTGGAGACATCTCTCCTCCTTTCCCTTTCAAAGTAATTATTCAATTTTCAAATAAATTTCGCCCTCGGTAAAATATATCCTCCGGCGTTTTAACATAAGTAAAAATATGGTTTAATTAAATCGATTATTTTCTTTAACCGTAAACAGCAAATCTAATTTAAACCTATAAGTTATGCGTTTTACTAAGCCCTCGGGATTTGTGGAAGTAAGAGAGAACAATATACAGCAATACTGAGGACAATATATGTTAGGGTAAATACTCAAGGATAAACCCTATACTTGTAGAATACTGTACTTACTGAGGGTTAAACTAATCACAAAAATAAGTGAACTCAATATACTACATAACAAACATGAAGGAATAGTGTCTTAGTTCAAACTGATATTGTAATTTCATATTGATGTTTTTAGAAAGTACAGTAGGTTTGTGGTACGCATGCTCAATATTTCAATACAGAAAGCTGTCTGATATAACTTCGTGAATACTACTTTAATATTCTATTTCTACCCTTATTAATTATTTGATGAATATCGAAAAACCCATTTCTAATCCGCTTTCACAAAACATAAATTGTCTTCATATTCTAAAATAAAAAAAGAATACACTGTGTCAGTTCCAAAAATAATTTGAAAGTTCAGCTCTCGTCAACCAAAAATATAGAAATTTATTTTAAAATAAAATGTGTGCCTCAATGTGAAAAATATTTTAATTTTCTAGCCTTCATAGTAAATATTTTCAGACCGAACATGTTAAGAGTTGGAAGTCCCAAAGTCATAATTCCTATAATTTATTCACAGTAGGTATGTGTAAGTTGTTATTATTTTTCAGTTGTAGTTCAATCTAGCTCAGTTTATAACTTTACTTTAAATATTATTCTTGTTTCTTTTGTAAAGTAGTGCATACGCCGAATAAATTTATTAATAAATACAAATCCTTTACTACATACATTTAAGAAGTAGTTGTTCCCACATGTCCCCGTGAACTTTAAACTACATCCATACTAGCGAACATGGACGAGTCAATCGGATCGCGAGCAGATCGTCCCAGGTGCGCTGTGTAAAGGTTTTTCTCTAACACGCCACGATCACAGCCTTCCAGCGATCCAAATTTTATTACGAATATCCACCGAGCTCGACGGTGGAAAAAAACGTCTCAGTTACATTGTGTTTATCAACAGAGTTACATTGACGAAGATGACCTTAGTGCATATTTGTTGTTAGGGTTGCGTTGCTTGTCAGTGCGGCCAAATACAAATTTTCCAGGCTTCTTCGGTGATGAAAACACGACTGTATAAAAAAAACGTAGTGGCACGGAATTGTTAGCTGACTTAAAATTCCGGAAAATAAGTGGCAACTACAAAAACTTCATTTTAATGACACCACAATATCTTTCCACGTGTCGAATTCTAATTATTTCTAAAATTTTAGGATTTTTGGTCCCAAAAAATTAGGCAATATAGATATACAAAATTAAGCAGTTTTTCACTTTCCCAACTCATAATGACACAAACCTAACACACAACTCTATCGCCACAAAACTCAAATAGAACTAGTAGGCGGGTAGTGTCCAGAGTGTTGTCAGAGCATCTCTCTAGTTACAAAATGGTGCGAGCCCGTCCACATCAACAAACTCATTTGTGATCGTCGAAAACCGACAAAATTTGGATCACATGAATTGGTTCGCGAGCAGATTTGAGGCTCTTACTGATTCTTCGTTTGTTTTCCCGTCCACACTAGCGACCACAGCATGAACATTGTGTCTGCGAGCAGATTGGATCGCCCCATGTTCTCTATAAATGAACGAAGCTTTAGATATTGTGATTTATTCTTAATGTGCCCGTATTTCTGATAACAAACGTGATAACATCAAAGAAAGATGTTAGATTCGAAGAGTGGTATTTTTTAAATTATTACTATAGTAAGGACCATAATTTCTCTTGCCTATAAGCTTATTATATCTTTTTCGTTATAGAGCACATAATAACATAAAATTATTATTCCCTGTCCAAAACCAAGTATTCAAATATGATATACGCGTCATCTTCTTAGCTCTACTACACTTCCTATAAGAATTGTTTGCTACTTGAAATCTCAAGATGACCAAGGAACCTCGAGTGGCCAGTCAGAAATCCACAAATGTCTCGAACTTTTTCTCCTGTACACTCTGAAGGCTTCCCTTGAGTTAAAATACGCTTATCATCCTCTTAGACCGAAAGTTGCTTTCCAAAGACATCTAATAGTTGTACGAAACAAGTTTGGATGTCCATATGGCCTCACATAATGTTCATATTTGTTGGTCTTCTCCAGGTTTTTAAATGACAATCTCCACATATCTTACTGGTATACTTGAAGAAGTGATGTCTCACTATAGGAGTTAAGTCTTTTCCTCTGTAAGCCATATTTATATTTCTCCTCAAAATTTAGTCAAAGCAATCACCCAAAATACAGTTGCCAGCTTATCCAGACTTAGGCTTAAGTTTTACTTAGAATTGACACAGTAAACAATGACCCAGTAACTTTTGAGGTTTTGAACTCGTCCTTGTCAGTGCATTCTACATATAGTAAGGTTCGTCTTGAGATCATTCATCTATGTCATGGTATTATGGCTCTCCAATGTCATTTATCTTACCTTAACGTCTCAGAACGACAACAATTTCTGTATTTACTTAAACTTTTACCTCTCTCTTTCCCCCTCTCCCCCTCCCCCCTCTCCCTCTCTCTCTCTCCCCCCCCTCTCTCTCTCTCTTTCCCCCTCACACTATTCTTACCTATTATAGTACAATTTACTAAAGTTTTAACAACACAAACGTTTAACTTACCCCTAATCAAAGCAAGCGTTTATTTTTGCTTTTTATCTCCTTGCTCTGTAACTGTCATAAACTCGAATACAATATACGTAACATCCCGCGAGCTAAAAATACTGTAGACACGGGAATTCGCTAAACGAGATCTCGCTAGACGGTTGACAGGTACATTAAAAATTCCTGGAATATACGATTTTTGTGTTTCGCGTTTTACGACGCTCGCAAGATGTGATAGTAATATGTATATAGATAAAGACTATTATTTGACGCTTTACATTTCGTCGCGCACTATCTTGTAGGCAATGCCCTTGACTGTTTCAATCTTACGACTTAGATGTTTTAGTTACGATTTATTGTAATTCGTGTGAGTATAGATGGCAATAAGTCAAACTTAAGAGGTACAAGTAGAAAACGTCATACTCTTTTAATTCTTAATTACTAGCAATAATTATAGAAACTTGAATATACATTTGTTTTACGTTTCGTATAGTTCTTTTGGTTAGTAAAAAATGGAAGAGGGAGTAATAATAAAAAATATTCCTTACTTATTATACAATCACAGTCAAACGATGGAGAAACGCTAGCACCAACAATGGACTGGGTATGATGAGCCAGCATAGTCTGAATGCAATTATATTACTCTATAATGTGCCCTGGTTATTACAAAAGTTCTGTTTTATATACTTTCTGACACAAAAAATACGCATCCGATTTTGTTATCCATTTTAGAGCCATATCGATGAACGTGAAAGTACTTGATAAATAGAGGTCACAGATAGACATAAACTCCTGGCGATACATACCATCAAGGATATTTTGTTTGAAATACCTAGTTATCGAGATATTAACTTAATGGAATTATTTCATGGGGGAACAAAACATGGTGTATTTCCATATATAAATAAGAGGTAAAATAAGACCTCATTAAGGGTACATGTAGCTCAGATGCCAAAAGGTACAGTCGATTGTGAGTGAGATTCATACTACTCTTTTTAGTATCGTTAAATAGGCCTACAATAATTATTATATGTGAAATGGAGTTGTTTGAAACATAAGTTGAGTACGATATTGTAGTTATAGTCTACGTTCCGTTAGCGATGGCTCACACGTTTCAGCAAACAGACTATAATAGTAGACTCGGAGCTGGTACGATTAAATCTAACAAGTCATTTTTGTATGGCGTGCTTGGTAGCAAGTACAAGTAACAGATAATAACTTTAAATGGAACAGCGACGCGAATTGCAACTGCTTGCCAAGGGAGTTGCTAGTTTTACATGAACGCTAGCCACAAAGTTGTGAGCTAGTATGGCTACACCAGCTCTTGCTCTGTCCTATATAATAAAAACATATCTGAATACTAAATACCATTTTAAATAAAAGAGATGGATACTATGAAGTTATGTCTCCTTAAACAGACAAACAAAGCAGACGCATCTCGAGGAAGTATTTTAAAATTTTCAACATAACTCTTTACATCTTGCATTGTTCATTTTTCCACATTTTGGTTCATAGTCGTTTGTAATTATTAAAATAAATGGAATTATAAATTGCAGTTTAAAAGATTATAATATTGTGTCCTTACTATTAGTAATTTCCTACCATGTAACGACTGTTTTTAAACATTACTTTCCTCCATAACACATCCATAGCTTACATAAACATCTGGGATAAAGGGTGGGTTACTATAAGATAGGAGGTGTTTTACCCTCCTTTTTGTCTGTACTGCATTGATATTACCAGCAGAAATTTTTTTCACAATTACTAGGGTCCAAGTATTATTATTATTTTATTATTTTTATTATATGGCCAACGTGTCTTTGTCAATAGGTTTTACCAATTGCGAATTTTTTAAACCTTCACCAGAAATTGAAGGAATCGCTAACTTACGAAACTGTAGGTTTTTTGGTAGTCTTATCATCAGATACAATGCCAAAATGAGAAGAAGAATTAAAAATTGGGTTTTTATAAGAATGGCCAATAATTTAGCCATTTCTAAATGTCACAGTTTTGAACACGTTAGTTCTTTGTGTACAAGCCCATTCCTAGTGTAGTTGATCATTCCTTTAACTGTAGTAAGTTCTATGAAAAGAAGGATATTTTAATGATAGTGACCAAAAACAAAATCTGATTTAATGTTGCCAAGGATTTTCTTTCAACTGGAGGTTTTAGTTCTTTATGGATACACTTCGCTTACTTGATTCCGTCAAGAATATCAAGCCGCATTCTCACTCACAGACATGATACAAACGAGAACAGCACTATTTCTTTCGCAAGCCCACAGATGGACTGTGAACAATCGCAGAATCGTAACAATAAATGACTGAAATAAAAAAGAGACTGTCTTAGAAAGAGTCGTACATTAAAATATCGTAGGAGAAGATGGAATTATATATAATTTGAGTGAGTGTGTTTACGCTGGGGTGTATGCGTGAGTGTTATGTGCTTAGAAAAAGGTGTTTAAAAGTTCTGTTTAGTTATTGGTAGTCGGGTACAGAAGTTCACAATTTCGACAGGGTTGGAAACATGTCCAAAGTTTAAATAAAATGTGTGATTTAATATCCAACATTCCCATTTGATGGATTTATCATTTCAATAAAAGTCTAAATATTTCAAATCATATAAAGCATATGAAAAAGTGTCCAAGTTGGACATTGTTTGAAAGGGTCAACGTTTATTGACAAATAATAACACTGTTCAATGATATTAAATAAAAATATAAAAAAACTCATGTTTGTACATTTAGAGCTGCAATATTGAAACGGTACCAAATACGTTCAAATTTCTCCTACTTTTTAAAGACCTATAAAATTAAATAACACTCTACCGATATCTGAAATTTCTTCGATAACCGAAACAAAAATATATTTTCCGTGTATTCTGTATGTGCAAAATCGTGAGGATTAGTTGAAGCCAAGTATCTTAATTAACTGTTTTGTTTGCTTGCTGTTCGCTCCTTATGGTTTTTGTGTTATATTCTGTATGCGGTAAAATGGTAGAAATTGACCATTTAAATAAAATAAATGAGCTGAGTTCAAATTAGCACTAATATGTAAATTATAAACAGGTTTATAAAAAATGTAATGGGGCCGTGCACGAAATAGTAGACAGAAGCTTAAATAATCTTATTTAGTTTTGTTTGACAAATTAATGTCATTTTTGGAAAGTGTGCTCGGAAAGAGTTACTTATATTAAATATTGGCGGAGCCTGGTACAACAGCTAGTAATTTATGACTTACTGAAGATCGTTAAAAACTCGGGTCGATACACGTTAAACAACTGAAAACTACTAATTACGACCTTTACGAAATTCCATCCATCACCAATATCACGAAATTATCATCAGTTTTATTTTATTGTCCCTCAAAACAATACAGTTTCATTGTTCAATCAGTAAACTTACTACAAAAAAAATTGCTGTTATGAATTTTTACAACCCTTCGTCATTGTCGAGCCAATTCTTTGAAGAACACGACGCGGTTTTACATAAATTATGCAAATTTTTCACCCAAGAGGCCTTTTTATTGATGAATGCTGTTAAAGGGGTGCTTAAAGGACGACCTCCTTCAGTAATACCATAGAAGCAACAAGTTTTACGAAACAAGGTTTGGTTATAAAATAAATAGGTTTGATGGCTTTTCATGACATCTGACGTTGGTCCTCAAGCGTCCCTTTTTCCACGATAGTGTGTTAATGAAGTTTTGTGTAAACTTAATTATTAGCCAAACACTTTTGGTGTTATCTTCTATGGCACCTAAAGTTTCTTTTGTGATGGATTTATTTTTCCTCTTTCTTCGCGGATTGAAGATTTTTTGAGAGAGTTAAAAATTTTCTAAATTATTCTGCATCTTTAGATATATCAAATTAAGTTGAATAAAAAGTCAAAATTAAATGTTAGATATTTTTTGTGACCCTAAACCAGGATTACCACAAGTTATATCGCATGAGGGCTGTTTCATAAAAGGAATCTATAGTGTATATTGCTATTAGTGAGGAAAATTCTACTGGAATACAGGATGTTTCTTATTTCATATTCCTACTTTTGTAGTAAGTAGTTCTTTTGTGAAGTAGAGTTCTTCGATTTACATGGATATCACTATACGTGTTTCGGACATTTAAATTCGGACATAATTTCCACTTCATAAAATATTAAGTTATTTTTTACCCAACTATGTAAGATAATTGTGTATTGAAAATTAATAAATTATTATTATAGTTAATTTACAATGTTTTTTTTTAAATAATTATAAATAAATATTTCAAAGATTGAATGCCTCTAGTGTTTGGTGCTTTTGGTGTTTGTTTTTTTTTTATATATAAAATGTGGAAAATTTACTTAATTATTATTATTTTTAAATTATTAAAATTATAAATTTTGTACTACTTTGACCAAAAAGCGGTATATTTTATAGGTTTCGGAATACAGAAAAAAAAACTTTCTTTCTTCTCACTACTCCAAGGAAAACACATAAGATATTAGTGCAGTAAGGAAAATAATGTTTCTTGATGCTTAAAATACCTCTCCGCCATTTTGTAACACTCCAAAACATCCTGACCTGCTTCATACTATATTGTGAAATATTTTGTTGAAAAGTTTGGATTTTTATTTGAAAACTAAATAGAAAATCATTACTGCCTGATTATAGTTATTTATAGAGATATAAAATTAATATTTTATTTATAGAGTAAATCCTAAGAATGATAAAACATTGCTGAAATGAGAAACCCAAAATTATTTGTTTGGATGCGCCATGGAACAACGACCGTGAAACAACTAGCAGGGTGAACAGTGGTCCGATTTTTATTTTATTCAATCAGTTTTAGCTTTTTTGTCAGTTTTAATATAGAAACGTGGCTGAAAGGAAGACAAAGAAGGAACAGGAGAGAAAAGTTTAAAATGTGTTAGAAAAGTCTAATTATATTTTTCCGCCATTTAGTTCTACCTGATAAATGTAATTTGTAATTCTGAAACTGTAAAATACTTATTGAATAAACGTATAAATAGTAACCAAGGCTATAACATCCGTTACTGAGACACGTGAAGGCTACAAACATTAAGTCAACCTACTGCATTATGGCCGGGCATTAACTGTGTTTATGGGTTGTATTTATATATAGTTTTAGTAAAACTGGAAAGTTTGGATAAATAGGCTGGGAACTCAAGCCACAACATGGACTTGTAAATGGTTTTGCAGGATCGAATTTCTGATCAGTTTTGAGAAAAAAATATAAAGATTTATAGGTCGTAAAACAAAGAAAGGTGACACATGAATGGACAAAACTATAACAGCTCCATTCACTGCGGATCTATTTAAATTATCGACACATTTGCAATTTTAAAAGCAAACAAACAGAAAACCTCACATCTTACATTTCCACAGGCACACGACAAATATCTAGACAGTTTCATTTCCCAATAATTGATTCGATGAAAACTGATTCCGTGTAATTGAAAAGGGGTGGAGGTTTTCTCCAAGGAAATTCTGTTAGGAGAATGTCTTCATCCTGGCTTTATAAAATAATCGAAGTTGCCGTCAAGTGTTTGATGCCTGTACGTTGCATACTAAACACGAATTGCGGCGTCATCTTACTTACTGAGCATGCGTTATTACAACCATTGTTGTCATTGTTATAATGTTTAACCTCAAAACAGGAAACCGAGTATATAATTTGCCACTAGGACAATGTCTGCTAATCCTGGACGTGTTTATTACTTTAGGAAGTGGCTAAAGAAGTTCAGTCCCTTTATCTTATCGAGATCAATAGGCTACATGCACACATAAACTTAATCTCGTTGCTCAGTATTATTATTAATCTGTTAATAATGGTGTGTCTATAACATTAAAGATATTATTAGTCTGTATATCTAGGATAATTATTCTACTTAAAGGATAAATATCTATATCTCTGATAAGATTAATTCATATATTTATAATTTTACTTTCTTGCTATAGAGAAAGTATAGTGATCGAAAAAATCAATGTTGAGATTTTTGTGGAAACATCAGTTTTAAGACCCCCTGAGTCCAAAAAAGTGTTTTTTTACAAAATGGCTGTCTGTATGTGTACAAAGCTAGAGAGAAAACAGCTATTCGATCGATTTCTGACATATTTGCACCAAACATGTCAATTAGGTCAGTATAGATGCACGGAGAAAGGTTTTGAAACATTTTGAAAACAACCCCCTTTTTGGCCAAAAATCCCAAAAAATCTGTATTTTTTAAAATAAAAACACGGCTCTCGCGATTATGATAAGATTTGACTTATTTGTAGCCCTTAATGTACCTTACCATATGCAAAAAACCGCATCTTTCTAAACATTCTAGTTTAGCTAATAATAAACATAATAACTGATTTTTGTGGGGTTTTTGGCAAAAAGGGGGTTGTATTTCAAGCGTTTTAAAAACCCTTTTTTCGTGAAGAAATTTACCAATAACAGACAACGAAAAGGATTCCATGATCGAAGACTACCTAGCAGTTGAAGCCCTAACCTAACCTCATCCCTTTGATGTCATCCCGGGGGTATGTCACAGACGAGTTTAATGGTGGCAGAGATTGGCTCCTCCCACTGCGAAATGGACTATCGAGTGTTTGCAACATCTGCAAAATGGACTATCGAGTGTTTGCAACATCTGCAAAATGGACTATCGAGTGTTTGAAGGCACCCCAATAATAATATACTAAGCTTCTATTATTTTTCTCCCTCAAATACAATTAATATAAAACGGTATATCGCAACAACCCTTTACAGTACTCTACTGTAAAAATATAAAATTAAAGCGATTATTCTAAGAAAACAGGAATAGAGAAAGCTGTAATGGACATTTTTATAGATCGTTTTACTGCCAACATTCCCTCCACGTCCATTCTGGTGCAGCCACATCTTAGTTAGACCGCATGAGACGATCCAGGGAAGTATATTTCCACCTCTACTAAACCTCCCACTAAACCACCTGTACATAAAATAAGGGAGGTATTTCAGCCTTCCCTCCTACAGAAACTTCTCCTAGCGTCTCATTTTTTATGAACAAATTGTCAAGATCTGAAGGGTCTTTACGGAAGACAAAATCTGCAATGAAACAATGGCTTCTGAATGAATCTACAAATTTACTTTATTAATTTACTCACTTAAAGGGAATTAAAATTTTGAGGAGAAAAACGAGATGGTAAATAAATGTTAATCGCTGATTTTTAATAAATTTGTTGTTATAAAGCTTACGACCTTGGATTTTATCAATGATGTTTGATACAAAAGACAAGAGTCTTTTGTCCTGTGATGGTGTAGAATGTGTTACGATTTGGTGTAGGTGTGTGTGTGATTAGATCCTTGGGCTTTGTAGCTTTAAGCATGAATATCTTGAGTGTGGGAATTTTGTACCCGTGGGAGGTACGTTCAATACGTGCAATGGGTAGTTGAAGATTCAACCGAGTGTTTTTTATTTTTAAAGAAGTCAAACCTTTCTTCCAAGCTGATGTTGCATAAATTAAGTTTTCAAGGACTGGAAGGAGTCTGCTACGGACTGATCTGGCCGTAATGTCTGCTTGACGTGACGGGCCGGTTGAGTTTAGAGCCAAGCGTGTTGCCAAGATATCTGACATGTCATGTAAATGCTATGAGGGATTTGTTGACTGTTAATTTCAAATTTGTTAGCGTACGGGAATGGCTTGTGTTTTGTCAGTAATTACTGCCATTAGTTGCTATCTATCCATATTTTCCTAGTTTAATTATTGATAGTAAATATGACATCATCAGCCAAGAGTTGAAGTTACAGTTTGGAGATAATTGGTATGCTCTTAGTGTACAAAAGGTGCAAGAACTGAGTCTTGAACAACTCTATAAAATGCCTTCATCCAAATTCTAGGACCATCTGTTGTCATGGTATGAGTTTGTCGACGTAAATAGCTTGAAGAAACTGGGAATGGACTAGGTTGTATGGCTAGCTTTCATGCCATACTTTCTCAATAGCTTGCGGTATGTCCAGGAAAACTGCAACTGACCGGACACAGTTAAACCTATCGGGCAAATATGTTAAACCTATCTGATAGGTCGCTAAGCACTTTTAGTAGCTGGAGATGGTGGGTGAGCTGGTTGTACACAAGTATCTCAACAATTTTAGATATATTTTAAAGTCTGAAGAGAGATTTTCCGGATAGAGAACAGATTTTTGGGCATACGAATCGTTATTATTTTTATACTTTTCCGAGATGACGGGAAATGGCCTGTTCGCACGATTCCACTCAAATTGTTGGTAACGTAGGAGCTGAGATTTCTATCGTTCCCGCGGTAACACGAAAGCGGCTAATTTACGCCACCAAAACCGTCGCAATTTGTGTAAATAATTCCATTTACAATATTGCTTTTCTTGCTGTTTTGCTTCATCTTCAAAGTTTTAGGAAGCCTTAAAGGTACACAAAACGTATCTCATCACTCGGTTCCACACATAACGTACGTTACACTCTTAAATACTGCACTATCTTTTACCCTCGACGTGACAAATGGCCTTGTCTTTAACCACGTGATCCGTTTATTGGATTTATTCTGCGACAGGAAGCGTCTTAAAAAAAGTGTGCTAAGCAAATCTTTCCCCCTTCAGTCAACAGGTTAAACCAATTTGTGATAATGTCATTAGAGAATCGTTTGTACAACTAATGGGGGTCTGTTGTATGTCCTTCAAACTTGGCGTGAGGCGTGAGGGCTTAGCAATAGTAAGGAGGGGGGGGGGGGGGTATTATAAGGTTGAGCATGAGATCAGGCGTCACTCAATCGTTAAAACATTGCAAACACCGTCTTTGCAATAAGGTCTATTTGACAAAATGTATTCTTTAGGATTAAATTTAAAAAATAAACTATATACTTAATTAAAACAGTTTTATGTAATAATTTAACACAAATAATCTAATAAAAAGGGAAAATCAGTAATTCAGTGTTATGGTCGGGGTTCTATTAGACTAAAATTTATTGAATCTTTCGTTCGGAGTTAGTAATGGAGGCAAGTGCAGTTATTATTTTCCCATACAATTGTTTCATTAAAATTAGTTCAACATAAATTATTGTTCTCAACGATGTTTGCTTACAAAAAAAAAAAAAACGAGAATCACGACTTCCAGTTAAATTATTAGAAAACAGAAAATCGTCAGTGCAACTTTTATCATAGAGTGGGTAACCCTTTAAAAATCGACAAGCGAAGCAATATCTCCTCAGGTTATATTGTTTTCTATAAAATACAATCAAAAATACCTTGTTTAAAACAAGATTAAATCATTTTACGTGTTTAATATAATTCAAAGTAGTTGGAAATTTTATCTAAAGATCTAGAAGCGATATTGTAGTCGCCCTCGAGCTTCTGACTAATGCAATAGCACACGCCAGCCTACTCAAGGTTGACTCCGTTTTCTAAATCGATGCATTTACTCGAATTGTAATTCAACCTTTAAACCCATTGACGGTTATTAATCATAAAATGAACACGGTTTCTAAAGAAAGTATTTAGTATTTAATCGTGATTTGTTGGCGCGATCATCATTATCAGTGACGGTTACAGTTTCCCACTTATAACTCACTTATAAAAAACTTATGTTTAATGAACATAATAATAAATGAATTAAAAAAGTAGGTCATAGGTGTGTACTTGTATCAGTGACACACCTTGCTAAACTTGTCTGTAAGTGTAATTTGACAAAAGGTGTTACTACTGAAATTGGAAAATTGGGGAAATTAAAATAAATTATAAATCTTAAAGTACATTAAACTGGAAAGAAAACTTTTGTGTCATTATAAATTTTTACTACTCACTAAATTAATAAAATCAAACGCTACGGTATGATTTTTTTGTCTTTTATTTAAACAGCATGTGATATATGAATAGAATCCAATACTCTAATTAATATCTATAAATAAAACATTTTACAATGTTGCAAAGCTAGGAGACTATGATAAAAATAGTTACAAAACGGTTTTCCTCAGAAATTAAACAATCAAAAATGCGATCTACCACGCTCCAGTGGTTACATTTGCAGTTCGTACCTTACCTAACACTGTAATTAAATGAAGATTAAAATGACAAAGCTCGATTTAAACAAATTAATTAGAAAAATTACGAGACTTATCGAATCTTGGAAATACGATTATTCTGAACTGGAAATTATATTCAAGAAAAACTTTCGTAACGTTTATTTAAACTATTTTTATTCATTGAGAGTTATTTTTGCATTGAAAAAATTGCAATTAGAATAACTCAACCCTCAGTTTTATGTCAGCGTGATTTGATGAAAGTGATGTTAAAATTATAAAAGTAATTTTAAATGTTAAGATTGTTTTAACTGAAAACACTTTCTTGATAATTTTATACTTTCCTCTAAAAGTATAAAGCGATGAAAGATAATAAATCCTTTAGGTGTTTTCTATGTAATGTTTTCTTAACTAACTTTTGAATGGAATGTATATTTTTTACAATTATTTTCGTCAAGATTTCTTTTTATATTTCTGTATTATTTTAAATCCTCTTCTTCATTTTCCTTTTTATTATTTCCTTTTTCTTTTCTATTTTCTATTTTCATTTATTCTCTCCGTGTGATTGACTTATAATAAGTTATAATTAGTTATATACCTTATTTGATTCCTTCCATTTCTTTTGTTTTCTTATAAAAACATTGCTGTTATTACATTTTTTTCTTCTAAATTAACAGTTTTGTTTTCTAAAATTATTCTTTTATTTTCGTAAAGAAAACTATATCACTTTTTTCACAAAGAAAATTATTATTCCGAAAGATAAAACGTGTTTAAATTTATTGAATGTATCAACCTTTCTCATAGGAGCTATAAAAGCTATTTGATTTTTATTTTATGTTAAATTTCTACAAATTTTGTATAAGGGTTATTTTAAAATGTTAAAATTTAAAGTTGATTAAGATTGTGTCTGTTAAATTAAATTTTAAATTTTCCTGGTAAAATTAATTGTGAATAAAAATCACAAGAGATTTAAATAAAACTCCTACACAAAATTGGAATCAAAACAAACAAAATATTACAAATTAAATTTCTCTTGAGAAAATGGAACAAAAAAGCTAATTTTGAATTCATCATGTTTAGTGCTGCAAGAATGGCAATCAATTTACTTTAATACAATCCATCTCCTTTAAGCTGGTCCATTCCGACGTTCTGCCACTTCATAGATTTCTTTCAACTTGCTTTTTGCCCAGCTCGTCTTTTGCCTACACTTTTATTTGCACTTCTTCAATTTCTTTCTCCGCCTTTTGGTTCGTAGTTCATCCATCTTTTTTATCACTTAAACACGTTTTGCACCGAAGTATGCATAATTTCTGTAATATTTGACATCTTGAAACATACCATTATCAAAGCAGACCTCAGCTTCAAAAACAACAAAGTCGAATGGTTGCTTTTTCACAAAAGTTTCTTTTAGATTACGTGACCATATACCCTATAACGTCATTTGTGACTCATTCAGTACCCCGGGCAAAAGTTTTTATTAGAAGTTCTGGTTAAATCTCTGAATTTTTGCATATTTTCTTCCATGATAATGGAGTAACTGAAGTGCTACCAATAGTATAAAATAAAAAGTAGTCTACTGGTAGTCAGGACTATAATATAAATATAGAAACATACATAATAGATTAACGCTGGACGCTCATTCGCAAATGGCTGAAATAGGGTGCAGTGATTTATATAAATGCTTATAAAATGAATATGAACTATCAGATTTCAGATCCTTAATTTATTATTAGAGAAATCTTGAATAAAATAAGAGAAATACAAAAAGCATTGATTTCATTCAATAAACATATAAGCTCAGTTTAATGTCCTTTTTTAATATGGATTATTTTAATTGTATTATTTTTCTGCGAAACCTTCCTGGTATCATTAATACATTAGTTTTATTAAAGATGTTTAAATTGTGAAAATGAAACAAATGTAACAAATATAATACATACTAACTGAAATAGTTAGAAATTAATATTTAAACATGGCTTTTGGTCACGTAGACTACAAATTAGTTCAAAACTCTACTTTCAGGTTAGTCTTAAGTTGTTGACTAACAAATATTTGTTGATATAATTGTATGAGATAGGAATCCGGCTTTTCGACAGTACTGGTGAAAGACTCGTAACCTTATAGGTGAAGACCATCTTTTTTATGTTCCAGGCTGATGTAACCGACAGCCAATGTCTTTGAATGGCGGTGGAAGCGGCCAGCTGCAGCTGGATACCAACACTAACCAACCAGTAACCAGGCGCCACAGTAGCGCCAATAATACTCTAGCGGGAGCCAACAGACTACATTATGCAGCTGATTGGATCCGAGCCACCAATGACAGGTATAAATAATAACATTTCATTACAACATTTTTTTGTTTAGTGCTTTGAGATGTCATTGGGAGAAATTACGGGTCGCCGGAATACTACCCCCCGGAAAACTACCCCCCCCAAGCAGGTTCCTACGTCATTTTGACGTCAGAGATCGGGGGGGCAGTTTTCCAGTCACGCACACTCAAGTTTCGATATAATTAGAATACAAAAAAAACTAGAGGACTAACCTAAACTGTTTAGTCACAGTATGTTGCCGATAACAGTATAATTGTAGGAACCTGCTTGGGGGGGTAGTTTTCCGGGGGGTAGTATTCCGGCGACCCGCTTTTGCTAGGGGGGGTAGTATTCCAGTCGCGGACACGGCTCCCATATTGGTTAGTTGGCAGATTTCGTGACGTCACGTTTCACCTGGGGGGGTAGTTTTCCGGGGGGTAGTATTCCGCATCCCCGAAATTACATAGATGTTTTTGTTTTTTACATAATTATTGCGGCCTTATTTCAGAATTATCACAAGTTGAAGAAAATGTATAAAAATATATTTTTTGTATTAATTGGTTGCCCTAATTAATACAAACAAACAACGCACACGTGATGTTTAACTGTAACGTAATGATTTTGAGAATGAGTTTAGTAAAAAAAAAAACATTAGTCACTGTAGCCTAGAAACAATCAAATTTATATGCAAGTAACCCTAAGTCAGTGTTTTAAACAGTTAAACACAACTGTAAGGCAATGTTTGTAGGGAGTTATAA
>JAGFPH010000204.1:632720-660282 GCA_018207615.1 Philaenus spumarius
TCTTTAGTAACTTACTAAATATAAGTTTACTAAATTTCAGCTCTCTTACATAAAATAAATTATAAAAATTCAAATTTATTTTATTAGGGGGTGTATTGTAACATTTGTGCCACACTCTTGGGCGTTATTTATATAAAATTTAATTATATTGGAAGGTGACTAGTCCCGGTTATAATGACTCTGAAAATATATTTTTCAATAGAGCACATATACGGGAAGGAGGAATAACGCCATTTACTTACTTGATGTTCTTAAGAAATAATTAGTTACTTAAGTACAACATTGCTAATTGTATACAAGGATAAGTCCAGAACATAAAAAAGCAATATTGAGATATTCAAAAGTATATTCAACAGAAAATATAAAAGAATTAAATATACCGACTCAGTGGTACATTTATTTGTTTACATTTATATAATTTATAAAAAATGGTGTATACCTCCTATATATATATTTATACTCATAAGAATAAATATAATGCTTAAACTTAAATGGTTAAATTTAAATAAAGGTTTGGAAAATATTAATAAAGGGTTTAATAAATTCAAAAAGTTGTTTATTTATATTTAAAAAAATATATAATTTAATTTAGGGACTTTAGGCCAAAAGATGCTAGCAACGCCACACTTTTCAATGTTATGGTGAATCCTCTAAATATTACCAAAATCCTTTGCCTGAAACTTTTTGTTGACTGCAACCTTTAGCACAAGAGGCAAATACATGTGTTGCTTGGCTTATGGTTAGTAGTAAATAGGAATTTCGAAATCTAGCTACACTTGTGGGCCTAGCGTAAGGAATTTTTTAAGATTTGTATAATGTATGGAATTTGTGTAGCAGTTTAACAGAAAACTACTTACCGGGTTAAGTCCTTTTGATTCGCATCAACTAGTTTTCATCATGTTTTCTATTATTATTATTATTATTTGGGCTGGCTGAACAGAGGTTAAAAAGTAACAAATTTTGTGTCATACTTAGAAACCCATTTTAAGTGGAAAATTATACTAGGTATTTATCAGTAAAAAATAATATAATAGTCAAATTTCAGAACATGATTTACCGTGTTCAAACAAGTTGTACATGTTATACTGTAGCAATTTTACTAACTTTATATCAGCTGATTGACAGCTGAGATATTCTCACAATCTGTTATTTGAATATCACACAATATCTGTGAAAACGTAGCTAATCTCTGCTAATTTAAATGAAAAGATTACTTTCAATTTAAACAAATAGTTCGATTAAACGTTACACGTTTTCCTTGAATAGAATTTCTTTGTGTTTTACCATAACTTGATTATTTCCACATTGAGCTGCTAATTTAAGTGTAATTTAGCAATAAGTTATTCAAATAAATCACAATTTTAATCTTCAATTAATTACTGTGTTACAAATAATGTTGAAAGATGAATTATTTACATCAACAGAATGGGTAATTAATGTGCCCCTTCCATCACCTTTGCCATTAAATAATACAGTTGAACTTAATTTATGGCATCATATTTTTAGTAGCCATTAACTGTTTTTGAGAAGAGAGGATAAATGAAATAGAATATTTTTTTTGTTATGCAGGGTGTTTCCCGTAACTCTCTGGACAAAGGTATATAGTGTTATTGCTTAGGTCAAAACAAACACTTTTCACTATAGGAACATGGGTGCCTAGTTTTCCGTCTGTCTGTATGTGTTATTTTACAAAAAAAAAATTATAACTCCTAAACGGTTTAAGGTACAGCGTTGAGATTTTGTACAAATGGCTTATGGTCTTATTAAGACCTATTTTCGTTCACATTGTACTAAAATATCATTAACCGTTTCAAAATATTTGATCACAAATTCCACGAAAACCGTTAACTTAACAAAAAAATTTTAAGATACATAAAAATTAGTCCATTTTATTTAGTTTTCAATGATACCTTATTTGTTAAGATTGGTATCACAAAAAAAATACAGAGAAATTAGTTCTTTTCGTAATGCATGACCACTTTTCTCCATTTAAACAATGCTAGCATTGCTCCATACGCCTTTTACATTGTTTAAATAACTTTACAATCATCTGTCATACGTCAATCAGCTGTTTTTATTACATAAACAGCTGATTGAATCATTTGTTGTTGCCATTTATAAAAGCATTGTTGTCTGAACATTACTGCAAGTCTTTACTAGTTGCTTACTCTATATGTTATAACAGAGTGAGGCAAAAGTCTGGAAACAGCTTAATATTTCAACAAGTACGAGTCTTATGAGATAGGAATAAAAGCAGTTATTCACAACCATAAGAGTTATTCAAAATGGCGGTCAAAAACAACGAAATCTTGTTTTCCGATTTTGCCCCATTTTGCTGTACTATTTAAAAAAAATATATTAATTATGCTTCTTTTTGGATTCAGAATTAAATAAGCTTTCAAACGATATGCCACACAACTGTATTTGGTTGAACCACTCGAAATCGATTTTGAAAAAATCAAAATGGCTGTAACTGAAAAATGTTAAATACTCAAAAATATCGTTGTGTGGCACATTGTTTGAAAGCTTATTTAATTCGGTTAAAAATATGGATGTGAAAATTTCACCGTTGGTTTTCTCTTGAAATTCTACATCGAAATGATGTATCACATGACCACCTTCCCATTTAAAAAAATGAAGTTCATTCCAAGATGGCGGTCAAAAATTTCAAACTCACCAAAAGGTGGTTCATTTATGGTTGTGAATAACTGCTTTTATTCCTATCTTATAAGACTCGTTCTTTTTGAAATATTGAGCTGTTTCCAGACTTTTGCCTCACTCTATGTATTATTTTAAACAACATTACCGAAATGGCGGCCATACATACTTTGTAATATTAGGTTAGGGAAATGATTTCAGAACTTGATAAATCTGGTTCAGAACTTGTCTTTATCTTTGTTTACCATGTAACATTCACTCTAACTAATTTTGAGACTTGAGACAACACAAGGTTTAAGCAGACAAATATATCGTATACTTACATCACATTGAAGTTGCTGACTGTCTGGATAGGTTTATTTTCAGTTTAATCAAATGGTTTTAGTAGGACTTAGAAAACAATTACTGCCTACGTTCACAAAAACATGTTTAGTATATTGTGTTTATCGAAATTTACAAAATTGAAGAAGAGAGTAACATAAATAATTAACAGTTTCTCGTCCACATTACAGATGGATCAAAGGGCTGATACAACTCGTGGTAAAAACATTTCCGAATAATGGTTTCTGGTGTCTTACGTGTAATATAAAAAAAATCTAGGAAATTCCTTTAGGATACGAATGACATGGTTATTACTGACAGATGTGGGTAGTAACAAACATTTCTATTACAACGCCGTTCTTAAACAAACTATCTCTATACGTTCTTTAGTGTATGAAATTAATAAGATAATTTTTACTCTCGATTGAACATAAAGAAGTATGAAAACTGGACTTAGATGTACTAATCAATGATTTCGCGTCAGTTAAAGCCAAAAAAGTAACATTTAAGTGAATATTTGTTTTATGTTGTTGTCTTACTTTTGTTCATATATCTTGGCAAGATGTGAAAGTTGTTTTCCTGTTGTTAACTGCAAGTTTATTAAGTTTCTGCACCTGCTCTGCAATGTATAACATTTTACATTTAATGTGTTTCTCTCAGTAAATAATGAAGTTGAGCTAACTTTGATTAAGATAGATTAGAAATCGTTATTTTTATCTATGATTGTATGAATGTAATTTTTCATACCGCACTAATCTTTTTTTACTAGCTTTTCCTAATCAATAGTTCTTTTGATAGTGTAAAGCCAAAAACATTGTTACATTTCTAAAAATTATATTTACACATTCTATTTAAACTTATGCAATTAAATTTTATTGTTTTTAAGTCATATTTATTAACTGTAAATGTCATTATTTTGGGGAAATTAATCTGATTCGATTTGATTTAATTTTATTTGAGTACACATTACTTGGTTTTTAATAAACAAAATCTGCAAATGATTCTCAAATAAAAATAAAAGTGCCAAGAACTTAACTTGAGAATTTCACACTTATACTTATGAAGTCTTTAACACAATAACAGTTCTTTCCAAATCCATTTGATAATAAAAATCCGATTTACTACATTTACATGTTTTAAGTTACTGAACTCTCCCTCCTTTTATCAAAGAGTGGGCGCCACCTTTAAGTCTGGCCAGGGACCCCAATCACCTTAGCTACGCCCCTAAATATATTATGTATGTATATATACATATACAAAAAACGTTCGCTCTTTTTCAGTTTGTTTGCTTACAACTGGAAAATGGAGCATCGTAGAAAACGCCATTTTCTAAAATTAAAAAGGGTTAAATTTCGCGTCGACTGAGTATCTAAAACATCAAATTTGGTTTATTGGTATAGTTAAAATTTACAGCCAAATAATTGTCATTTTTACCATGCAAAATTACATTTCATGACTTGTTTAATCGCGCATATCTTTTAAACTGCTACTTAAATTGAAAAAAGTCATAGGATGAAAGTTGGAGACAATTAAATTTTAATTTAAATAGGCACCTAAAATTTCAAATTTAGCCAATATTGTATACTAAATTTTGCAAAAATTCTAAATTGTATTTTGCGAAAGATTTACTTGGTTACACAATCCACATAAATATGAGCTGTATACCCAAATATAATTAATATTGATAATGAATAACATTTTAATAAATTTTTTTAAAGAAATCATTAATAATAAAATAATATATTTACATGTATAAATAAATATAATATATCTATGTACAGTCTGCCAAGGATGCTTGTCACAAGTAAAACATGAGCTGTGATGTCTAAATGTAATTCATTTTTTATGGTAAAACACTTGAATACATAAAAAAATCAGAAAACTATGTATGCCTTTGTAAATATAAAATTAAATATGTATACACTTATACACATCTGAACGGAATAGGACGTAATTTAATTAGTGTAAATTTAGCGTGTACTTAAAACAAATTACAATAATTATAGTGTTTGTAATACGTTTTCACAATTAACTAATATGGACATTGGAAGAGTAAATGGTGCTTTTTTGAACCTCGTAGAATATGTGGCATCCCGTTTAAACAAAGGTTCACTTCCTTCCTCTTGTCCTACCTACCGACTACCAAACAATTTGTAGTAAAATCTTTGATTTCAGTCTTCTGTGCCATTTCAGCTTCGTAAGTGTTGAGAGTTCGTAATTTGTTAAATACATTGAAAAGTTTATTAACAGTGAATGTCGTTTTTACAACGTGTTTTAGTAGTAGTATACCGTCAGAGTGAAAGTGACGTGTTCTACATCTACACAAAGTGAAGTTTTTTATTTGTGACATACCCTTTTTCGTTTAGGGATGTTCTACAGTGGAAATTTATCCATAAATTAAATTAATAAATGCCTAAGTTATATTTATATTCGGTTTACATCGTACTTTAAAAATGCCCAAGAACAAAACTTTGATGTATAATATTTTACTTGTACCTCAAACTGTTTATATCAATGACTGAATGGGTCATGTTTTGCTTGGCTAGTGGGCTATTTTACCATCTTTTGAGAGTATTGACCTATGTATTTGGAAATCTTCGATTATTTTTATCAGAAAATTATAAACTTACGAACAATATATTACTTAACTTAGTCATTATTACATTTCGATTGTTAACGCTAAGTGTGTAAACAGACTTTTAAGCAACTACGTTTAATTGAATGAATGTGTAGCCTACTACAGTACGTTCAGATTATTGAATTATTGACCAAATCTGATTTTTTTCATAATTAATGAAGTTTGTAAATTTTATTCAATTTGTTATCTTTGTCTTGCAAGAATAAAATATCCGAGCAGCATTTTTAAGTTAGGAACAATTAACTTAAAAACACTTTAAACATAAAAATCTTTTAATTAAAAAAATAGTTCAATACGGATAACAATCGTTTTTCAACATTAATTTAACAATAAATGAATAAATCATTATTTAATTTAAATTAAACATGTCAGTGCTATTTCAGTTTCCTCGGTGTTGAGAAATCGTCATATATGAGTAAAACTGAAATTTCTTGTCTATGAATGTATGTTTAGTTAAGTTTAACGCCATTTTCAGAATCTACATACAATTTCCAACAAGAATTACTTAAAATAATTTACGTGTAGTAATGTTAAATACTAAAATGTATCACTTAAAATTAAACTTAACAAAACATGCATGCATAGACAAGACAAGAAATAACAGTTTTAAATATACACTGTGTGGTCACTAATACCGAGTAGTTTATCACCAATATCACGAGTCACCCTGTATATGAAACTTTGCACATTGGTGTTTCACAAGAGAATTTCTTCTTCTTGTAGTCAGCGAAACGCTGCATCTTCTTGACACAGACAGCCTATCCAAATTGGACGCTAATCGGATTACACGTTAGTTAAGCGCATAAGAGTTGAGGTTATCGTTGCGCTCAGACTATAACTTATCGTATAAATACATTCACCGCTTGATAAAAGGAAAGACACTAATAATAACCGTGTCCTTAATGCAATCATCGTTATAAGCCGTGGAAAGTTCAACTGCGACTAAATTACATTCAATACGTTCGAGACTTAAAAAAATCGATTTCTTGTCAAATATATTCGTTAGATTTATAGAAAGGTTCTTTCAGACAAGTAGATCGTATCTTGGGGGATTGATGTGGGTCTGGATCGGTTTATTTTCACTTAAATCAATTGGTTTAAAGACGAAAATAAAATATCAGAAACTAGACTATCTTCATTAACTTAATATTAAGAGTTGCTCGCTAAAAATAACTTAACATTGTACTGATAAATCATAAATATAATGAATGAACCCTTCCAGGGTCACAGACAAGTTCCAAATCTAATGGTACAGTAAATTTGTTGAATTTAAAGATGCACATGTTTTGGTCGGTATTATGGTTTATTTATTTATTTACTTACTCAAATATTACACTTTATTTTTACATTTATATTTAAAAAATCATCTCCACTAGCTGGTGCAAGGAATGTTTCCGCATGGATGAATGTAAGCTATTGTGTTAATCATTTAACTCTCTTATGATAAGTTAAGCGTAGTAAATGTATCTCCTGCTCGATAATAATGAATTATTAATAAAATTTTATAATTAGATTGAAAAACACCAAATGTCATACTTGATTCAACATAGACTCCTCTGAACCGAGTACAACAAATCTAGAGTTGTTTACCTCATACATTGCCTCTCTTACACGCTGAACAAAAACATTTAATATTGCACCTTAACTTTCAATTGTTTGGGGATATTTTATAATGAAACACGCTGGGGTTATATAATTACTACTGGAATAGGTCGGAAAAGGAATTTCGGTAAATATTATCGTATAAAACGTTGCTAGAAATTCAGAGTAGCTGGTTGAAAACTTATTACGATAGTATACTTCGATAGTCAGGCCATTGTAGGTACAAAAAACACCTCGAAACTCATTTGAGAATGCCAGTCTCTGCAATATTCAATACGTGTGAGACTTCAAATAAATTGATTTATTGACGGATATATTATACAGTTGGAGCAGACAAATAGATTGAATTCTTTCACCTATTAACGAATTGTTGAGGGCCTGTAAAAGTAAATTACTTTTTGGATGGAGTGGTTTTTTTGTAAATAACTTTTACTCAGTTTTATCTTGCACTTTGAGCCACTGTAATTTTTTAGAAACAGCATTTAGTTCCTTGCCATTAATTAATAACGCCACTGTCAAGATCCTTAAACAATCCTTCTTTTTCCGCAGGAATATCTATTTGACTGGTTGATGAGCAGCTTATACAGTTGGAGCAGACAAATAGATCGAATTCTTTCACATATTAACGAATTGTTGAGAAATAGATAGAATTTTTTCACATATTAACGAATTGTTGAGGGCCTGTAAAAATAAATTACTTTTTGGATGGAGTGCTTTTTTTGTAAATAACTTTTACTCTGTTTTATCTTGCACTTTGAGCCGCTGTAATTTTTTAGAAACAGCATTTAGTTCCTTGGCATTAATTAATAACGCCACTGTCAAGATCCTTAAACAATCCTTCTTTTTCCGCAGGAATATCTATTTGACTTGATGATGAGCAGCTTATACAGTTGGAGCAGACAAATAGATCGAATTCTTTCACATATTAACGAATTGTTGAGGGCCTGTAAAAATAAATTACTTTTTGGATGGAGTGCTTTTTTTGTAAATAACTTTTACTCTGTTGTATCTTGCACTTTGATCCGCTGTAATTTTTTAGAAACAGCATTTACTTCCTTGGCATTTATTAATAACGCCACTGTCAAGATCCACAAACAATCCTTATTTTTCCGCAGGAATATCTATTTGACTGGATGATGAGCAGCTTTTCGCAGTAATATAAGTAATATGTATATATTTAAATGATATGCCAGTCAATAGGGAAAGTACTACCTGGCTTAACAAGCTGCCTAATTTCATTTGGTACTTTCCTTTAAGATTTTTGCCGAACCAGGAAATAATTTCCGATAACAACCTATAGTGAATACTAGAGATGGATATTAAGGGGGCGCTTCCCTGCCCGCCATATTGAATCTTATTCCCGTAAGAGCAATGCTTCAGAATAAGTCATTTTTTTCCGTTAATTCGTGGAATAAATTTAAAAATTTGGTTTCATTTTGAAGTACTGTCATATGCGGATGTTGATTGCCGAATACATTTTCAGAAACCGTTTTATTGTTTTCATAAACGGATGATATAAATAGTAAAAAATTGTAAACTTTATACATTTTTTACTCAGTTGCAAAAAGAGATATTGCAAAAATCCTTAGCAATCAACACCCACAATCTATTTAACTTTAAGAAAAAAAATACAGCTTTCATTTTTTAACAAAAACAGCACAAAAATATGCTTAATAATGAAGGTATGTTTTGGTTATTTAACATTGAAATTGGTACCCAATATCGTAGTTTTGAATGTGGAGAGCCGAGCCTTAATATTCGGATGGGCTTCTATGACATTTTATGAAAATGTGATGTTTATAATGAAATTCAGCTATGCACAAGTATTGTATTTGATTAAATCGCAAATCAAACCTACAATGATGATTTCCTTTCATAAAGTACTAAGTTAAGCGATTGTATTTTAAAACTCACGCAAGTTATATATTTCAAAATAAAAATAGCATTTTGTTAAACACATTGCTAATTTAGTTCTTATAAGGGCTAACAACGTAATAAAAACGCTTTCTGTCACTAAACTCACATTATATAGCGTAATTTGTATCACAATATACTGATCATCTGACCCAACAAAAAATGTTTAATACTGTTGATTAGTATTAAAAGACAAATTATAAAATGTATTGTTGAATTGGGAAAGAGAGTAACCCAGCGAGTCATTTTATTTACTTGCAGATAATAATCTTATCATCCCCTCTTTGTATAGCTCGTCCTGTGATGTTTGTTTAGATTCTATTCAATACTAGAATGTATTCTTGACCTTTCATGAAAATTACTATTTGAGAGAACTTAGTATGCTTACTAGTTTTTCATTTTGTTTGTTTTTATCGAAATTTCTCAGCCCAACACAATAAGCTAATTAACTGTGTTAACTTATTTTTAAAACTTACTGCTCACAGTCTTTTTTCTCTGATAAAATACATTTTTTTTATAAAATAAGTTAACATAGTCATTATTATTATAACCAATCCAGTAAGGCAATCAATGATAATACAAATGTACCATTATTATACACTGTAAATTTGTCTACAATCGCATCAAATTTGTATTTATTGTGTTAAATTTTCTACAAATTTTGTTATAAAAGTTTCCTAGTTTACTGGCAATTCAACACAGTTACTGTATTCCAAATGGAAATATGTGTGTGTTTTTCAACATCAATCTGTTGTACTTTAAGCTCAGATTTCTCGTTAACTGAGATACAGTTCCGATACCTGTTTGATTAAATTTGATCAGGTTAAAACCAATATAAATCCATTAATTTAACCCAGTAATTTTAGTTGGTTGTAATTATCTTTTTGGAGCATAAATTACGTTAACAAATTATAGGAACCGTAGCTCTGTAACGAAGCGTTTTCTCATCTATATTTAAATTGATGCTTTTCATTATTTTGGTGATAGGATATTTTTTGTGATAACTTCATACATTTAAACTTTAACATTCGCAGACTAAAGTTGGATATACTGTATTTCGAAATATGCGGGTTGTCAAGAATTAAAAGTTTATGTACTTTGGTTTATGTCACACATGTGTTGCCTAAGAACGTTATAAGTTGGTTAAAAACTTTATAAGTTGGTTGTGTTATTCGTTATGTCTTAGAGTCTGGATGTTTCATGGCTGATTTATATATATATATTTAAATTATGTGTAAACTTGTAATGTAATCTTTGTTTTGGAGGAACGGAGTCCATATAGAATAGTTTTTCTACATTTTGCAAAATATAATAAATCGTAGAAGGGCAAATTTGACTCACATGTCAAGGATTCCGTACGGACAGCTGTGCCTAAAGTATTACCAAAATTATATTCATAACAACAACACTTCATATACAGAACAAACCAATAGAAATAGTCTTGGAAATAAATTATACATTGTTGGTAGGGACCAGTGACTGAACACGTAAACAGCGAGAATGTAAATCAAACTTTCATATTTATTTAAAAAAAATTTAGTCTAAGATTTACTATAGTTCTTCTAAATGTACTCAAAATTGTATTTATAGTCATTTCGGAAATAGAAAAGAGAATGGGTTTTTGGACTTATTTTTTAGAAATGTTTGAGAATATCTTAAAAGTTTTAAGGTAATTATTTTGATATCCCTAAATAAATCCCTTTCAAACGATACCCAAACGACAGTATCATATTTATGTATTGAGTTTTCAAACTTTAACTCTCAATACTTATAATAATTTGTTTAGAGTTTAAAATATTGAAATATTTGTGTGGTATCATGCTGTTTAGCTGGTAAAATTTTAACTTGATACCTTTTATCCATTCTTGAGAAATTTAAATCTATCCAGTAAAGGTTCTTTTTAGGGTACGGAATCATACAAGTTTAATTTCATCCTTGGTCTGCTAAATGAAAATTAACAGTAATTAATAAAATTATTCAGCAGGTCTCGACAATTTTACTTTTTCGCTTGTTCCCATTTAAACGCTATAAATAAGTATTTTCTGAGTAATTAGTTTTCTGAATGGATTCAGTGTCCACAAGTATTTCAATAGTTCTGCAAATACCAATATCATTTGATTGTACCCATAGGTATTTTTCTTAAAAATACGCCATAAATCAACATAAACAATATACTATACAATAAAAAAAACTCTTCAACAAGCAGATCTGCCACAGGTGTACACTTTATCGATTGTTGTCATGGAAACACACAATATTAAGCGTATTTCATTAGATGTTAGAACAGTTCCGCCGAGAAAGTTTTTATAGTTGAACATTATTTCCATTAGGACATTGCTATGTCTGCTAGAAGTTGAAAACTAATGTCTAGCACGTTTTCAAGAACCACCGCTCAGTTATAGTGTTATGTTGTTAGTTGTTGGAAACTTCCTTCGTACTAAAAGCGTCCTTCCACCGCAAATGTTGCAGCAGGAGTCCAATACTGTGCAGATGATAATCATGGTACACATTTCGATACTTATGCATTAAACCAACCACCTTTTTACTCATGCATTAAACCAACTACGGAGGAATTTTCTACGGAAAAATAACAAAACAAACTGTATCGAACATAAGTTTAATAATTTACTTTACAATTTACGTTCACACATTCTTTAAATGTTAGCAATAATTGTTTTTCTTGTAAAAAATTAATTGCTTCCCCTTCAATTGTAAGCAAATCCTAAATTAGATGGTCACTAATTACTGTTCACTAACCAAGAAAATACATTAAAGAAAATCAGTAAAAACTCGAGCAAGACGAGACGGACTTTGCCGCTCTACACATTAAATGAAATTTCGCCCCAAGTTCTAACTTACAGTCTCAAGTCACAGTATGTTAACCAGCATCAGCATTCAAAAGTAGAATGTGCTTAGGTTGGTAGCATTATTCTATTTCCTAAAAAAAACGGTCGTCGTTGATAAGTCAGTCGAATGAGAAGTCCTTTAAACAATTCCAGTAACCTAGGGTGGTGGGTTTAAGTAGCCACATCTCCGGAAAGAAATATGCGACAAACATTTTAAACTGAATCTTAGTGCAAAATGTAACTAAAAACCCAGAATGTATAGTTTCGATACAGACTTGACGAGGCTTGATCTATTTTGACAATGGAAGGTGAGCATACGTGGTTTTCAAGGAGACAATGGTTTTCCTATAAATAGCGTTTTTGTTTTTTGTTTTTTATGAATCTAGCAATTATTTACAAACTGAAAAAATATTTAAGTAGTCAAAGAGTGAGAACTTTCAACAAAACTAATCTTGTTGGTGTTCGTGGAGTGTGTATGACCAAAAACGGTGGCTCAGCAGTAGAGGAATAACGACCTCAACATTTCAAGGGAAACCAGCTGTCCCACTTCTGACATCAATAATTGAATAGATCCGCCGAAAAACGTTCTAAGCGACAAAATTTCCGAAGTGGCGATTTTGGGAAAATAACATTCTAAAGACCATTCCCTATACGGGGGTACATTTGTCGTTTAAGATTTTGATGTTGGTACCACTGATTCCGTCTGTCAAAAAGCGCGCGAATTTCTAGACTGACATGTTATTTGGGACCAAGGTCACTAGATAGTAAAGGTTGCCTCATTCGAGAAATATCAAAAAAAAAAAGTGGAGTGGTGGCTGTGACGTAGTTGTTAGTACAACTAAACACTGATCAAGGTTTTGTCGTTTTCGTTTATACGCGTTACTCATTTGTTTTAAACTTAAACTTTTTTAAATTAGTGTATATAAAGTGTTTAAAGTAGTACGAATTAATATGTTATTTACAATGGCTAGAAAATCAATAAATAAAACTAAGGTGGTTCCGTTTGTGCGGTTGCAACTTGCAATTATTACTATGGAAAAGCAAAACAAGAAGGAAGAACTGATATATCTTTTCACAGGTAGGCCTAGATCTTTTTTGTTTCTATTGTAATAGTAAATAATATAATCCCACTTACTCATATAAAATGTTATTACAATTTTCTTTTGTCTTAGGTAATATTTTGATTTAAAAGTAGTTTCTGTGGCTATCTTTTGCATTAAAATTGTAGAAAATAATTTTTTGTTCAACAATTTAACTTAATGAGTCTGTTGAATAAAAAATAAGCAAAAGCTATAACTTAAGACATTACTTAAAATCGTGTGAATAAAAATTAGCAATAGCTAGTACTAAAACCTTTGTCTAATAATTATAAGCTTTGAATAATTTTTCTAGCTAAAGCTTAAAGTGAATAAAATGTAGCTAAGGGGTATATCATATTCGTCAAATATTTGGTCAAACTTAATAGTGTAATACGTACCTAAAGCTAAAATTATTAATAAATTAAGATTTTGTATAAATTTATTGATTAGTATTATAAGTTACTGTTTAGAATTTAAATATAGTCTACAATTAAATATCAAAATAAAGATAAAAATGTGATATTTTAATGGTTTTTATTTTCATTTAGATTGTTTGTTTAGTTTTCATTATAATTATTTTTAAACTCATGTATGTTTATTGTTTGCATGGTGTCAAATAATTTGTTTATTATTTTTGAAAGCAAAAATATGTTTGAAAAATATTAAACAATTCATAGATATGATATATTTGATGTAAACCATATTTTAAAGGGCATATCTCTAAGTATTTAAATATGTAACAACCGATGTTTGAATTGAATTTTAATACAGTAAGTATTTTGTTAATCTAACATAAACTAGTGAAGTATGGTACACTTTTTCGAGACTTCGGCTCGTCCGGACAGAACACACGAATTGAAAGAAAATTAAAGTTAAATTACTTTTTATTTATTACGTTTAGTTAAAAAAAATAAGTTAAAACGTTACCCCACAATGTATGTTCAAAATGTTGACCCAAAAACGTGACCCTCAACGCGCTATGACTTTTTAACTCTCAAAATTGTTTTTTTCGTACCCAAAAACATATATAACGATACCCCACACTGTATTTTCATAATTTCGACCCAATATTTTCAAAATTGTGACTCAAATACGTGACCCCGACGAACTCACGCTAGAAAGCTCTAAAGCTTTTCAACTCTCCGCAATAAAATTACGAACATTCTGGTACCACCAGAAGTTTTCTACGACGTCTGTGAGTGCTTATATCTTGTTTACAGGAAAACAGAAACACACAAAATGTTCGCATAATTTGAATACTTCGGCATTATAATGCGAGCTGAAGTAAAAGCTGTTGGTTTTGAAAAATAATAAACTAATTATAAATTTGCTAATACTAAGTAAAGTTGCTATGGTAATAAATGTAAACAAACATTGTGTTGCTAAGCAGTTTTTTGTCCGAACAGCTGTTTTCGTGAGTTTTGGTCTTGAGTTCATATAAAAAAGGGTGTTAATTTTTTCCCAAATTTTAAACTTTTCTGGGAATTTTTTCAAAAATGTCTTTCCATAAAAACCTAATTCGGACTGTTACGAACATTTTAAAACAAAACATAGCAAAATCGGTCTAGCCGTTCTCAAGTGATGCTTACCAACGAATAGCATTTAATTTTTATTATATAGATTAAAATGTATTAACGTGATTGCATTGTTTGTTATTTTATTCTGTAAAAAATATTAAATACAATTTTAATGACTGCTTTTTAGTTATATGATTAAAATGTATTACCAAGATAGCTTTTTATTTTAAATTTTAGTCAGTAAAAATATAAATTAAAATTTGTATGATTATACTTTTGTTATTATTGTAAATTGCAAATTAATGACATAAACATAATGTTTTTGAAAAGGTTAAGATATATTCTTACAATTACAAATGTTGAAATGTATAACTTAAGTATCATTTTTTTTAAACTGCAACCCCAAAAAATAGTTTAGTACTGTATATCTATTTTTAAAAAAATGAGGTGACTTGTACGACGAACATACATCTTTCATGGTAGCGCAGTGTTTTTGTACTATAATGACGTCACTGGACAGGGAACGGTGCGAGGGGTTTGAGTTTGTTTACATGTCTATGAGGCAACCTTTACTATCTAGTGACCTTGATTTGGGACAACAACGTTCTATCCGCCAGTAATGGATCCGTGGCCCACAATGTCGTTGTCTCTCTGAGACCAAAAACGTTTAAATAACGGTAAAAGAACAAAGATCAATGTAAGCAAATGGAAGGATGAGAAGAGGAAAGAGTCCACGAATGCTGAACAGCCTTATATATCGAAAACCAAAAAGCCAGTCCCAGAAAAACTACCATCAAGAGAGCTAAGTAGAATAACCTTTTAACTGCTACTCTTTTTCAATTTACTCTTCGCTAAAACTATAAAGTACTGCGTTTTTTCAGACAGAATTTTAACACGTCTTTGGAGTATTTTTTAACACGTCTCTAAAACGTTATTTTCAGAGTTTTTTTTACATATTTCTAGGGAAAAAACAACAACAAAAATGTTTTTAAGCTCTTTTGATAAAAATAACATATTTTGTACGGTACTGTAAATACATGATAAATATACTCCATGTCAACACAATACAGAAAGTGTTCGTTTTTACCAATAATAACGTTTTATATTCAATTTTGTTTTTGCATTCCCACTTTCCTGAATATTTTTATTTGGTAACGTAGGAGAGTGGAAAAACGTTTCAAACGGCCGTCGCACAGTAGGGTATTTCACCGTAAAACGAGGCATAAATTCAAAACAGTGTTTCACAAAAAAATGAATATCCATAAAAGGTGCAAATATGTGCAAGATTAGATTTTTATTCCAAAACGTTTAAGAAAAAACCTTTACATTAACATTAGAATTACAGCTTGATCTCATTTAGAACACTATGATAATGCTTCATAACGATGAAAAATATACAATATTTTTGTTACATATATTACAAAACTAATCAAAATTAAAAACCGTTATATTTAAACTTTACGAATGTATTTTGTTTATATAGTTACTAGAGGTTGATGTTGCCATGCTGGTTCAATCTAAATAGTACTAAATTAGGGAGAAAAATAATCTATAACACGACATTATAGAACACGACCTTCTATCTAACCGACTGCTTTTTACTTGTACTGATGCGTTATCTAGGGAAATAATGTGTTTATCGGCCGGTCAATTAATAGTTGTTTATTCTTCTTTAGAATGTTTACTATCTTAATGTAATAATGAGTGAATTCCCGTTTCACCTTCTTTTTTTATATATATATATGCCAGTTTTTGTGGTCAAATACCCCACTTTGCGTCGTTAGAACATTTTTCCTCCTGAAAAAGTTATAAAAGGTTTTGAAATGTATAATAGTACGTCATATATAGTATATATATAGTACTCAATTATGTCATTATACAAGTAAATATAACAAATTATAGGTAAAAAAAATCTAACCTACAAAACTAACAAAAACTTTAGATTATGATTTTCTTTCACTGATTACTCAAAATTGTATGTTTGTCACTTAGAAAGTTTTTCGGCGGATCCATTCAATTGTCACGTTTCTCACACTTCATCCGGCTTATTCGGATCGGGTCGAGGGCAGGTCTTCCTTAAGGAATTGAGATCATCATGTCTACTGCTATGAAACTATCATACGTTGCCAAAAGGTGAAACAGTTAAATCACTTTGGTTAGGATTCCAAAATGATTCACAGATAGATACAACTGTGTATCTACTCTTTAAGATGTATTTGAGTATACTTAAGGAATCAGTGACTGAAACAATACCATCTCCTCCCCACTGAAGTTTTTCACTAATTTATAAATATTCTGTCTAGCTTGGGTGAGCCTCTACATTATTCATGTAGGTTTATTATTATGTATTATTATGCTACACTAGGACAGTTAATTTAGTAAATGGAGAGAAAAATACCCTCACATTTCTGAGGGATCTTTGATCTTTGCTAATTAGGAAGCAATGATTTTAACAGGTTATAACCTCACAGCCATGGACTTATTAAATTGTAACTAATTTAATTTCGAAATCCGTTTAATTTGCCGCATAAAAGACGTTTCTTAGACATGTTTGGTGTTAAACGTTGAAATTTGTTATAATAAACTCGATTGGAATTATTAGAAATTTCAGATTCATATAGGTTACTTATTTCATCCCCAGGCGTATGGAGTTTTTACAAAGGTTACTCATTTCTTAAATATTTAAGGTTAACATGTTTTATCAAACAATTTTCCGAACTTTTCTTATTTTTCTTATCTAATCCTAACCTAAAATTGCATTGCATAGTTGAATTATCACATCTAATGAACTGAGCTGTTTTTCTGTATAGAACGGGTTGTTATAGCAAAATAGCTCAAACAAGCCAATTCAAGCAAATCCGACAGACGTGTCGCACGGTCTGACGCGTTAAAATGTCACAGCCTATCCGCCACGCGACTGGTGACTGAGTGTAGGGTTGATTGTGTCGCCAATTTGCGTTGTAATATTCATTTCCGTCGGCTACAACAAAGCGAGCTTTATCGTCCCACCTGAGCACACGTGTCTTAATTTGCACTTTCCTAAATAGAAGATGTGCAGTTATAAATTCAATTTTTGTTTGATACTACTACTTAAGTCTTGGACTTTTTGCATGAGTTCGTATAACATTAAACCATTTAAAGCACTTGTCTTTCTGAAAAATACTGTGCAATTCAAGAATAGTAATATATATAACTTTTGAATTCTTTTAAGAGGGCCACGTGTTGTTGAAGAACAGACTATAGAATAGAAGATCGTGTTTATATGTTTCAGCGTTCGTGCTTACAGAGCAGCCAGCCTGGCAGTACCTTCAGCCACAAGTCGTGAAGAACGATCCTTGTTGGATATTCTAATGCAACAAGATGAAGAAACCAAGACATTACCTCCTCCTGTGGTCAGGCGGCACTCCACTGCCAATCCGGTCTACTCCAGTAATTCCACTCCTATTCCGGTAAGTAACAAACCTTTTACTAACTGTTGGTAAAGTTTCTACGAAATGAGTGCAAAAGTTCCTATTAATTAGATATCTTCACGAAATCACAATTCTACGTTCAATTATATTCTACATATTAGCGGGTATTATGTTTCTGTTGTTGGAGCTCATGGGAGCTTTCAACATACATCGCACAAGAAACTTTAAAAGTAAATTAATAAAATATCAAGATTGGTATTTGCATTTTTATATGAAATTAGGGGTAGACCCCTGCGCGCTGCACACCATCACCCGTACTAACTCTCCTCGCTCAGTTAAAGATCAGAATAATTTAGCATATTTTTTATAATACTAGCTGTAAAACTAGTTGTAAATTCCCCACACTACAAAAACAACCTGCAAACTATTTAGTTTCATATTTTGAAGGCAATTTTAGGGATTGCATACTTCGCAAAAGAATCCAAAATGCAAAACTATTTATTTGTCAGATAAGTTAAATATTCTATCCTTTTCTAAGCCTAAAATGATTCCTTTTCCTAGATTGTTTAATTCTGCCTATAAATTTAATTTTTCTTCATTTAATTTAATTAATCAAAATCAAACCAATGGTATATAAAGTTATTTTATTTACGAATATTTAATATTATGATATTAACCTTTAGGCTATATGTTAAGACACCTGAGATTACAATGGCACCAATTTCTCTTAAGTGTCTGCCTTTGTTGTTATTTTAAAACTAATGGATCCAGTCAGATGTTTATATGTTAATAAATACTATTGTACTTACATATTTGACGTTCCCATTGGTGTTCATAACAAAATATCAGCTAGAAAGTATAAAATTCGTCATTTGATAATCAAAACACTCGTTAAAGCCAACCTGATAAATGACATTGAAGACATACTAACATGTATTTTCAGTATGCAAAGTAAAATAAACAGTAAATCACAAATAGTTAAACATATTTTGTCCATTAATTATAAATTTATTTGGAAAAGTCAAAAATTATAAAATCTTAAATGTTAGAAAAACTTTACAAACGTAAAACTATTAGAGCCTCGTGTACAAAATTGACGGACAATCAAATCATACAAACAAGTGTAGAAATTAGGCAGTGTGGTTACCTGTAATCAAACATCATCTAAAAATAGAGAATAAAAATATCTCACCTTTAAAAAAAGTCTGAAATTATATTTCATAAGCATCTAGACTAGAGGATACTATTACCACATCCTGCGCAAGAACTTTAAAAGAGGAGGGAATGGGTTGTTTACTTTAATTTTCTTTATTTTGACCTAATTTAGTGGGGCAGTCCCGTAATATTTCTAAAAATAGCAACCTTGTTAAATTGGTTACTTTTCATTCTTTGTGTGCCTTGTGACACGTGTTTTCTCTTTATTCAGTTTGTAATTAGAAATAGTAATAGGTTTGTTTTATAACGTAGTATTCTAACCTGAGGTCCTTCTAGTTTTTAGGCTTAGTATTTTAATTTTATATTTCCGATATGTTTTCGCTTTAGTTTTCACGAGCTTTGATTTATACTCTCAAAACTTTGTTTATTAGTTTCTTTATAAAGGCAAATGTCTTGACAAATAATCGTAAAAATACAAAAATCTGTCCAGATTTTAAATTTGTTAAGGTTGTTTTTTAAAACTATTATAAAATAATAATAATAATTGTTGGTATTGTATAAATTAACTTTTTTTAAATCTTCTTTTTTTGACGTTGTAAAAATAAATCGTTTTGCTCTTGCATGTGTTCCGTAAAATTCAACTTTAAGCGGCCGCCGTTTTGAAAATATAATAAAAAAATGTATTTTTCGTACACTGGCAAATCGTAACATAACAGATAAATATACCAAATCTGAACCTAATATCCTATTTACTTACAAATTTTTAAAGTTATTTAAAGACAAAATGATGGATGGACGAGAAACAGTGTGTCTTCTCGCACTTACATTTATATTCAAATTCTCCTTTACGTTTTACTGTTAGAACAGCCCTAAAAGTTGTCCTCTTTTATGAATTACACTGTACATCAAACACGTGTTCGACATTATTTTCACCTTCAACTTTATATAATTGATACCGTCGCCTAGCAACACATTATCACAGCCAATCAACAATTTCCTATTTCTATCATGATTACCTCTAACACAAGTCGGATTCAATTTATTCCTTGGTAGGTTTCTTGCGTATGATTTGAATTATTGTAGTTCTTAGTAATTTGATCCTAAAGTGGAAAATACATCTAGGTTATTATTAGGACTTAAAAGTTAGTTACCTTAGACAATTTCGTAGTTTTGGATTTTGAAAGTTTATCGCAAAAGAATTCTTTACAATTTTGTTTCGTAAAAGTTTAAGGGAATGGTAAGTTTAAGTTGGGTAAGGTTGGGTTGTATCAGGTTAAATATATTTTAGAATAATGTCTAGTTACATTTAGGGTAAGTTCGTAATAAATACCATTTAGTTAAGGCAGGTTAGATTACGGTTGTCAGGTTAAGTAAGGGTATAAGGTCTGTTTAAGTTGTGTTAAGTTGAGGTTATGTTACATTTTGTTCGGTTGGGCTGAAGATTAAAGTTTAGTTACATCCTCTTATTAAGTTAATAATAAGTAACTATCGAACAAATTAAACTAGGGAATGAAACCTTTTAAAGCATTTTTTTACCCTTCTTAATGTGAAATAATCACCTATAACATAGGTATAATTATATTACACAAGTCATATTTTTCCCTTGTCCCAGATTTTAGTGGATAAGAATGGTCCTGGCTCAACCTAATGTTAGAGCAGCGTCTTACAACGCAACACTGTTCTAATAGGCTCTTTCAAAATAGAATCCGAAAAACAGATCCAGATCCTTGACACACTTTCCTTGTGTTTTTTTACTGTATTTTGATTGGTACAGATTTTTAAATTTCACATATTTGGAAGCCGTTTTACACTATTCTTGGATAAAGGGTAACTTGAGATTAGGCTAGATGAATTAATGCTACCACACGTTAACGGTTTTGAGTGTAGATTAGGTTTAATTGAGATTTAATTGGGTTAGATTGGATAAATTTTGTATTTTAGATAAATTTAAAGTTTAGTTAAACCATATCACTCATATAAGGCATAAATGGACTTTACCACATCGATGCAGTTAAAAATTTTTTTTCAAAATGCTAAACGTTATCCTTAGATCATTTCTAAACGTATCGTTCAACTACCTTCCTCCTGGTCTGTGCAGGAAGATGTTTGATCGTATATACCTCTCTTTCCACTTACCTTGGGCCATTCATCAGTTTCTGGTCATTGTCGTACTTATTTACCCCGAAATTTTGTTGGTCTAGATCATGTAATTTTTCTAACCAGCTCCTCAGTTCCATTGCTTTCATTCCACATTGACCTGGCGTGTGGATCATCTTAGCTTCTTTACCTTCGGCTATTTCTTCAACAGCAGTTTGAAGAAAAACAATAAAAATGTATGAAGTCTGTGACGTTACCATGATTGCTGTATTATCTTTAAATAGGAGTTTTGGGATTAGTAGGATTACAAGAACCAGAGTTATGTTAGTATATTATATTTGTACTGATTGTTTATCTTCTAAATGTATCTCGCCGTTTTTCTCCAACTGAAAAACTTACATTTCACAGATTACTTGTACATCTAAATTATAGGTGAAGGTAACTAGCCTTTGATATTCTATAGATACCTGTTTCTGCATCAGATGGTCTTTCTAATAGAAGTAGTTTGCATTGCTCTAAGGTGCGCGGGTTTCAATATATACCGGTAAGTGATTTTATAATAAAAATATTAATATCTTTGTTACTCCATTGACTCCATCTATCAACATGAACAAGAACAGGTTGTATCCAATAAAATTAATTGGGAAAATGCAATTCCTACAAAAATAAACTCGGAAGGTTTTTTTTTTTTCTTTAAATTGTTGTTAACCCGACATTCTTTAAGCAGTGATTACACAAACTTATAATATGCCAACAACAAGTTAATATATACTGGGTGAACCAGACCATCCGTACACCCCCAATACTCATGGCCGGATTTCCCAATAGGCCCGGGCCTATGGGCGCAAGCTCCCAGGGGGCGCAAGGCCGAGAGAAAAAAATATTTAAAAAAATAAATAGCCCTAACTTAACATATTTGTTTAATTGATTACAAAAAAATCATTCTGATTTTGAAGTTCATTGGAACAAATAATTGTTGGTAAAGTTAAACTATTTTTCAACATTACGCATCAACTTCGTTGCAACCTATTTCTGAGATTAAACCTATTTTATAATGTATTACAGAGTTTTTTTATTTATTTGCCCAAATGATTAAATTGAACATGTTAATACATGCTTTGTTGCGGGAATGCTCTGCGGGTTGGATCGTTTTGTTTCAGTCCCACAAACGTGAGCTCACTATTTAATACATAAAATTACTAAAAGTGTTTTAAGACGGCATTTTGTTAAGCCCAGAACCAAGTAAATTACTCAAAAACTTGCAATGATAAAATTACATCGTGGAGTGGTGTTTAAGCAATTAACATATAGGCCTGATATAACTTTTTAATAAAGGTTTTTGGGGAAGTAACTTATTAGGGGGCGGAAAAAATTATTGGGCCTAGGGGCGCCAAAATGCTAAATCCGGTCCTGCCAATACTTCGCTCACATTACATGGGATCGAAAAACAAAAAATATGTGTTCAATATGTCATATTGTTTTCTTATTTATTGAATTGTTTTCATATTGTACGAATAATAAATTTGAAGAAATGAATTTGCATAAAAAACCTAAATCACGATTGCTGGTGCCGAGTCGAGCGGAGTCGCACGCGAGACCATACCGAGAGCAGCTGCGCCACACTGATTTATAAAATATAAACATTTTTATAAAGTTTAGAATATAAACATGTTCACATGAAAAATAATAACTAATAATTTTTTAAAGTCATATTATCTTTTTCATTTTTTTTCTAATTCGTAAAAATATGACGTTATGAAATTAATAAAAATAAAACACAAATTTAATAGGAAATGTACCAGAACAGTTCTGGTCTTTTGCCTTATTTTTCTTAAGTTGGCAAGTTTGCTTCAAAACGGACAAAGCTTAAAAACTTCACATTTTTCCGCCAAATTTGCGGTGTAGAAATATAAACAAATATAATATATTTGGGGAAATTTTCCTATGTACAATCTTGAAGTTTTTATCCTTTTTTATAACGGCAATAGGAAACAAGTTATTTAATGAAGAATAAAATCACCCATTATGAAGGGATATGCCGGAGAGGAGTTTAAATATTAATTTTCAAACAAAAACCTGCAGAGTTTATTCACTCATTCCTATTAACTACAACATAATCACAATTATACAATAGAAATTGAAACTTTCATTTGAAAACCATAATACGGTCTACTTTGCTTGTGCCGAATCTGTAATACCACTTTAAACTCTTGATTCACAGAAGAACCGTTTATATTTTCTATTTTCCGCATCTGTTCATAGCGGAAAATAACAATAGACCCATCATCTACGTGCAATTAGATTAAATGCTATTTATATCGTTTCGTATAATTCAATATCTCTACTAAGAGATTATTTTTCTATTCTTACTCCAAAGAGTTTATTAAATTTATCTCGACCTTGCATTGCATTCATTTGAAAATATCTATCAAGGATGTCGCAAATATATAAATTGGAAAAGTAGTTTATAAGTATATAAATTGGAAATCGTTACTTAAAAACAGTTACTAAATTGCAAGGAAAACTGATGAAGTGAATTCAATTAAACTTAGGTCTTATTATTATTTGATTCACCAATCATAAAATGAACCATCACATAACACGAGCTTGCTGCAGATCAAACTGTACTTCCTGCGATAAGATACAAACGGTTATTATAAGAAATCCGTAATAGATCCATATTTACGCTCTATTAACTTTCCATTCACAACATTTTCCTGTTAGTGTTTTGGTTTCTTTTTACGATTTAGCCAGGGTAAAGTACGAATATAAAATGTACTGAAACTATCAGTAAGTTATTTCATTAATAGATCATCTCTAAAAAAGGGTTAAATTGCACATACTAACCGAATGACAATAAAGTTTCATTAGAGTTGATTAAATACTTTTTGCTATTTATAACAGACTTGGTTCGCATGTTCAAGGTCATTTTGGAGGTTAGCTTAGTTTTTTATAAAACCCCGTATATAAACATTTTTTATCTGAATTAAATTTATTAAGATATTTACAATACATAACTCTAGAAAACTCTTACATTTTACTCGAAATTTTTTAATTTCAAAAATGGATACATGCAATGTTTAAGTGATTATTGGCAACCCCAGTCTTTTCTTCACACTTTAAATTGCATCCGATTTTTCTTTATAATAAATGTATAGGATTATAACATCAAAGCTAAAACGACAAATAATATTAAATGTCTAAATTAAATTGTTATGTTTACGATATAGTAACAATTATAATAAAAGTCAAGACAAACCAGTACAAGGCCTATTCACAAACACTTACGAAGAATCTGAAATTCAAATTGTTTAAAGTTTGAGATAGTCTTAAATGAAAATGCCACTGGAAAACAGCCTACACATGCCAGTTTAGTTACAAATAATGTTTTTTGAACTTGTACCAACAATGAAAATCCTCAATTAGCTGATCTTCAATCGAATAGAAATAAAGATAATAAATTATAGTTTTAAAAAAGTATAAAAAAATCGAGTCTCTTGATTACGATTATGTAGGCTACTTTTGAATCAGTTTTGAGACTGAAAAATATAAAAATAAATTATAGTTAAAAAAACTATAAAAACGCGCTTTAAAAACAAACCGATCTAAATATTTTAAAATAATTGTGAACTAAAAATTTGAAAATAATTTTAAAAATGCGTGGGGTGCTTTTTATCAAATGTTACAAATATTTCATTGGTAGATAATTTTATAAAAGTAGACTTATTATAAAAAAACATAGTAAAATGCACCCCACGATTTTTTACACTTATTTTCAAATTTTTAGTTCGGTTTGTTATTAAAGCGCGTTTTTATAGTTTTTTTTAACTATAATTTATTTTTATATTTTTTAGTCTCAAAACTGAATTAAAAGTATCCTACATAATCGTAATCAAGAGACTTGATTTTTTTGTATATCGTATGTGTGATAATAGATTTAAAACTATGCATTCAAAATTTAGGGTTTTGCAGGTAATTTTTCATAAAATTACTATGAAAGATGCCTTTACATACAGGTCAAGTTATAAAAAAATCGGTAATCCTGAGGGTCCTGGCAAGGATAATGGGACAAACTATTTAAATTATTGCATTGTCATCGGTCCTTGACAAATGTGCAAAGTTTCAAATCAATCCGACGTTTTGAAGAGGGTGAAAATCACGTTCCGTTATATAGATGCATAGATACATACCAAGATAATAAAAACGTGTTAAAAAAATATTTTATTAAAACCTTTTACTGGCATAATTTCGTTTAAATTATTTGTACATTTTAGTCATAACAGATAGGCTGGACAGGGTTCATGTAACTTCAAATAAATATAATTTTCAAATAAATATGTGAATTATGCATTTAGTGTAAAAATCACTTTTTTAAATTTAAATTTCAATAATAAATTCTAAAAAATCTCAATTTATTTTGTTAAATGTCTTAAATAATTTAAATGGGATGAAATGCTAATACATTATCACAAATTATACCTGAATAATACTATGTCAAGCCGATATTCTTCATTCATAAATATTTTACAAACTTTGCATGCAAAATTGTTGTTGCGGAAATAACCGACTTTACGCGACAAATTGCGAATACCATTTAGTCTAATTACAGAATAACGAATCTTCTATTTATTTGTAATTTCATTCATAAATTAAGCTAAATTATATGTACCTTGTACCTGTTAATTTTCTGTTGTAATTTTTGAGGTTATTGTTTAAATAACTACATTACGATCTTACAGCAGATGTGTTTTTACATCATGATTAATATCAAGCAGGTAGCTTCTTCAGGGATGTTTCTCACTTCCACTTTTTAAACTTGTATCGATAAATAAATAAAACAAACAATTTTAAAACCATAAAGGGTATCGTTGTAAAAATGAATTGTCTTGTGGCGACCTTAAGTGTATTCAAAATTCATTATGTATAATTTTACAAAAATCGGGCAAATCATGTTTGACTAGTTCCGTTCAAAAATTTGACTACAGATACAACACATTTTACAACCCCAACAACTGCCATATCAATTAAATAGCCAAAAAGTTTAGTGAGCATTTTGTTCAATTAAAAACTGCATATACATATAAAAAACCTAGATACAGAAAACCTGCTGAATTATTGGTAATTCAATATTTTCTTAGAGTGTAAATTCCAGTCCCGTGTTATTTTTTTTACTAGCAGATGTAAATATTTCCGAGTTAAAGCGTTCCCAGTCAAGTAGGGTTCTGCTAGCCTCAAGCCTTGCATTGTACCCTTTGTTCTATAAAATAACTTCGTCGCTTAAACTTTGTTAAGCCTAAGGGCTAAGGGCAGCCTAACTTTGTGGGCTTCCCTAGCCACACATTATGTACGAATAGAGCGAGAATTAATCCTATAATGTGTTTTCAAATTAAAGATTTTCCATTAAAAGTTTAATAATTTGTGAATATATATTTCTCACACGTGCGGAAAGAATTTAAAGTAAAAGTGTTCAGAAGTATAAAAAAAGTTTTTGATAAAATTTAATTTAGGTCGGGAATGTTTTGGTGCCAAATTTTATTACCTTAAAGAATTTCTTTATAAAGATATTAAAAGTATTTTTTTAGAATTTTGTCATTTGTAGTTTCAAGGTATTCCCGAAAATGATTCTCAAACCCACATTCTTGCTTTAGCAATAAAAGTTTTTAGAAGTATTTATACACTTAATAAAACTGTAGCACGTACTACACTTTCTCGGCAGCAAAGTTTAATTGATTCCCTTCATGGTAATTAATATTGGTTAGATTAACTTTTGATGGCTTGCTTTTATTAATATCATTTTGGCCACAATTTATGGAAAACTCGTGTACATAACGTTAGTTGTGCGAGTTCTTTTCCAGTTTAACTTTCTTTTTTTGCAAATTGATGTTAAAACTATTCAAATTTACTTTATATTATTCTGTAAGCTAAAAATCCGAGTATATCACTACACTCTGTATACTACGTTACAGAAATCACTATAAAAGTATTTTACCGTATAAATAAATATTGAACTTGACTTGTGATAAAATATACTTGAATACAGATTCTCACAAATAATACGTTTATTTAGTCAAACGCATTTCAACGACAATGTAGCCATCTTCAGTGATACACGAACAATATTCAAACTATAATTAACTGAAATGACTATTTGTAGTGAGATGGTGTGTTCAAGTTTGTACCGTCAAAAACTTCTGTCATTAATACCTCGAAAACTTAACTTAACTTTCAGGGCAACGGTACAATAGTCCAGTGTTCATAAGCAAAAGGAATTTGCATTTTATTGGAAATAGCTAACAGAATGTATATGTTTTTAGGAAGAAAAGAA
>JAGFPH010000204.1:660292-683933 GCA_018207615.1 Philaenus spumarius
TATTGGAAATAGCTAACAGAATGTATATGTTTTTAGGAAGAAAAGAAGTATAATTTCCTTCGTAACCACGATCAAAGTTTGTAAAATCCCATTGTAGGATGAAAATAAAACGAATCTTACCTACAGATTGTATATTTTACAATCAATTACAATTAAACACACTTGATTTTACCCTAAACATGACGTGGTGGGAAAAACAAGGCGTCTGAAACTGACAAGTTGTCATAGACTCTAAGTAGGGTTTGTCAGCAGCTCTTCAGCCTGTTTCTGTTCGTTTGGAATAATTGCTTGCTCCAAACATTTGCAATGTGTGCACTTGAGTAAATTGTCATTTATTCAGTAAATTTGTAATGCTATGCTGCATTTACATGTACTTGAGAAGATTAGTTACAAGATTACCTTTATTTATTCTTGTAGAAAAAACTTAACCTTAAATTGTATATGTACAAATTAATGATTATGGATTATTTCAATGAATTGCATAAATTTTTGAAAATAATTTTTACTGTAAAAATGCAGAAATTGTATCTGTAAATTATTCTGACGTGTTTTAGGCTATTAAATAAAATGTTAAATTTAAATATTTGTTTTTGCTTTCTCGAATTCAGAACCATTTACACAAATTATTAATTTTCTAGAGCTTGGTCGGGGTTTCTCATTTTTAACTCAAGAGTTAACTGATACCACAGTTAGTTTTATTATTTTTATGAACAAAAAATATAAAATCAACTTGTTATTTATAGAACTACACGGAATATTCTATAAGGCCTTCATATGAACTTAGTTACATATACTTACTTCATAAATACTAGCTACTTAATTCATATGAACCTTTTACAATGTCTTATGAATTGTTTTGAATGACGTGGATTGTTACATTTTATGCTGAAATTAAGAAATATGAATAGTGCTTCCCAAAAGTTTCAGAACAAATCAACAAGTTAAAAAACATCAAAGGTAGACAATTATATTTTACAAATGCCTTCTGGATATAAAAATATGTAGACGTATGAGTTATTATTGGATCATTTTCCAAAATGCACTTTTTAAGAACAGCTCTTAATTTAAAAAATTTTAATCCTCCATTGAATAAAACGTAATTGTAAAGTCTTATTTAGTAGAACACTAACTGGAAGTCGACATCTTCCCCTGCTCAAAATAGCGACTGAACCTATATATGAAACAGCTATTTTACTTAATTAATTAATTATTTTAATTCTTGGAAAAGGAATAAAAGATCAAAAAGTATTGAAAACGTTTGATTTCATTAGTTTTAATCTTGATTAATAAATATTTCTAATAAAAGACACGAAAATCTTTGTATTGAATAATTAATATTGATCGTTACAATAATTAAGGTCTTTATCAACTAAGCATTTCCTCTAAAATGCGAAGATTAGTACTTATTTATGTAGACTAATAATATTTACGTATCTGCTTGATTATTTTATGTCGCTGTATCTTAAATTCATGGTTTTTAACTCAATTACAAAATCCCTAAACTCAAAGAAAAATTACTCGTCCTGTATTAGTAATTTATAGTATTTATGCAATAGCATAAAGTATATGGTTCAAATTAATGGGGAAAATGTTTCAATCAGTTTTGATTTCGATTTTTTCCAGAACTCGCACTGGAAGTATCCAATAAAAAAATCAAATAATATAAATCAAACAACGTCATAAAAACATCCAGACTCAACACATGTCTTCCATCAACCTCTTATGACTTTCATAGGCAACATCTGTGTTGCTATAAATCAAAGGCCTTAAACTTTTAATTTTTCCCAAATCAAATACTTCAAAAAATATATATAGAATTTTAGTCTGCGAGTCTAATTACTGGTTTATTTTTTCATAAGAAACCTAACACTAATTTAATTTATTAATATTTTTATGAACTCGACAAAATTTCTTAAAAAATTCATACGGACTATTTGCTTCCAAATTTCATAAAATGTATCCCCTTTGCACCTGTTGCATCTATTAATCTGAAAGATTGCATTTAGTAAGTACTTTTAATTACGATTATAATCTTTACGCTAAACTGATAAGTTTTAGAAATATAACTGATAATACCAACTAATATATTTCAGATACTATAGTAAATTCATGATTTATTCAAAAACACCTAATGATTATTTATCAAGTTACCTTAACTTTCATGTATTGGGCGTATTTTCTGCAAACAAACTAACAAATTTACGCATCTTTAAACCGAAACATAGTAAAGACATTATGTCAGTTACTGATTAGGAAAAAATAAAATAAAAATACTACTTTTACTTTTTGTGATCGCAAAAAAAATTGATGTTGACATTTTTGTGTAAATATCCGTTTTGAGACCCCCTGAGTCCAAAAAAGTGGTTTTCATAAAATGCCTGTCTGTATGTATACAAAACTAGAGAGAAAACTATTCGATCGATTTCAAACAAATTTACACCAGACATGTCAATTAGGCCTGAATAGATGCACGAAAAAAGGTTTTGAAAATTTTTGAAATATAATACCCTTTTTGTCCAAAAAAAAACCCCAAAAATCAGTTAATATTTTTTTATAAAAAAACGGCTCTAACGATTTTGATAAAATTTGACTTATTTATAGCCCTCAATGTACCCTACCATATGCAAAAAACCGCATCTTTCTAAAAATTCTCTTTAAGCTAATAATAATAGTAATAACTGATTTTTGGGGATTTTTTGGCCGAAAAGGGGGTTGTTTTTCAAAAATGTTCAAAAGCTTTTTTCGTGCATCTATATAGGCCTAATTGACGTGTTTGGTGCAATTTTTTTTTTATCGATGGAATAGTTTTCTCTCTAGCTAATAATAATAATATTTTTTAGTTAATCCCTTACTTTAAGGTCCCCTCTCCTACAATTATGAAGTCACAATGAATCTGTTTTATAATTTAAATATGTTTGTGAGAAAGTATGTGCCAGTTCCTGGTACCGTATATTTTAAATATTTTATTTATTTATTATATATTTATAGTTTCACTTTACTAATTTTGATTAAAATACCCTAGTTCGTTTATTAGTTATTTACCTACAATTTGACACCAAAAATATTAAAAAAGGTCTAATATTTTCCAAGTTATATCAATTTTAAAAATATATGTATAATTATCAACAACAAACATACATAGGATACATATAAAGTAAAAATTGTTTGTAAGTGCCAACTTTCGACTATGTATATCAACGAAAATATATATATCTTAGAAAAAATATTTAAAAATAATTATAAATATATATTTTAGGATTTTCAGGTATGAATCATCCTCTCCCCCCCCACCCTATTTTTGATTTGATTGAGCAGTGATTGAAAAGTGAAAACTTGTGTTAAACCTGAAACACATGAATCCGCATTTGTTCGATATGCGGATAAAGAGGAAACTTTTCAATTCAAATACTATTGGTTCGATTTTTATAAAACGTTGATGTATTACATTTCTGTATGGAAAGATCTTTTGTATGGAAGATGTATGGGCTATCTTTCAACATGTTTGTTCAAAATTTAAGTGAGCAGTGGTTGAAAAATGAAAATTGATGGTAAATCCATCCGATTGAAAAATAAACAACATTTAGCAACGAAAAGTTTAACAAAAAATCCGCTATATAGATTTCTTACAATAGCTGTTTAAATCTACATCAGTACAGTGCAACACATCTGCGATGCGTTACTCCGTTTATTCAAATGATAACTTGGTTTCTTTGTTCACACGAAGTAGTTAAGGTTATTATTTTTAAATAAAGCCCTTTCAAACTATAAAACAACCCACTAACCCCCCCCCCCCCCCAACCCCACCTTTCCAGAGCATATTTTTTGGCATTCCCAAACTGTAATGCCCCCCCCCCCCCCCCGCCTTAACTCATTGTAAATTATTTATCAATTTTGATTATTGGAACATACGAGTGTAGGCAAGCTGTGTAAAACTTTGCCAAATTTAATTTTGCTACCTTTACCCATTCTGAAGACATCAACTGTGACCCACAGACAAATTAATGATTCTATAAGGGTTTCAAGTTTTGATTTAGTACTCCCAAGTCAACGAATGTAACATAAAGACGGAAGTTTAAATATTTATTTTTGTTTCATCAAATTAGGAATAATTTTCTAAAATTTATAATTTCCAGGAAAACCTTGGGTCCTTACTTTTAATGCGACCTAAACCGCTATTGTTCAAGTAACGCACTTTTTGTTTTGTTATAAAAATACATTTTTGGTTCAAACAACAAATATTTGTGTTACAGCAGTTTCTAAGGTAATAACATGAAACTTGAAGGTTATATAACCTGAGTGTATACAAACAATGAACTTTGAAAAATGCTTCAACTAATCTCTTATTAATATGCCGGGCCATACTCTGCTTTCCAAGATTACTGTGCCTTTCATTTAGCGAAGGATGATAAAAACTTGTGCCAAACAAAAGGGATCATTTTAATTCTTCTATTCCGTTTTACAGACATTTGGTAATCCATCCCTTAGGTGCTTCTATGCTTCGGCGTTTTCTGCCTGTCTGTTGGTTTCTAACTCGAGAACCATTAACCGAGCACTCGATTGTGCCGTTTTCCCGATATTTAAGCACGTCACTTGTAGAGGTTTTAGTTATAATTGTGTGTTTTGAAAGGGAAACTCCAAATGTTATGTTTTATTTGACAGAAATTCGTTTTTAATTGTATCTAATAATGTTTAAATGTTCTACTCCTGGGGTCCTTATTATACTTAGGTAAAGTTTCTATCTAGGCTTACGTGTGGTTAGTAGTTTTTACTTTAGGTCTTACAAATATGCTCCCTAAAGGCTCGGCTCGGCTCGGCTCCCTAAATTCAAAACGGCGAAGTTGGGTACCAATTTCAATGTTAAATAACCTAAACATACCTTCACTTTTAAGCATATTTTTGTGTTATTTTTGCCAAAAAATGAAAGCTGTATTTTTTTTCTTAAAGTAAAATAGATTGTGGGTGTTGATTGCTAAGGTTTTTTGCAATATCTCTTTTTGCAACTGAGTAAAAAATTAATAAAGTTTACTATTTTTTTATATTTATATTGTTCGTTTATGAAAACAATAAAACAGTTTTTGAAATTTTTCAGCAATCAACATCCGCATATGACAGTACATCAAAATGAAACCAATTTTTTAAATTTATTCCACGAATTAACGGGGGAAATGACTTATTCTGTAGCATTGCTCTTAAGGGAATCAGATTGAATATGGCGGACGGGGAGCCACCCCTTAAGTATCTTTCTAATAACAATAAAATTATAAAGAAATTGGATTAAATAATTGTTTTAAATAAAACATTAGCTGCCGATTTCCAACGTGCAGTACAATAACAAAGTTTGCTCTAAACAATTATTTCACTCAGCTATGGATAGGCACTCCACCACAAGTAGTTTGCTTCACTCAGCCAACAGTTGAACCATTTTTAGATTGATTCTGCGACCAAATCGTCTTGTAAGCCATGAGCACCCAGGACAATCTTGAATCTCAACAAGGTGTTTTTTTTTCTTTCTTTTTTGCATTCGAAATATTTTGTTAGATTTCTCTATGACTTTATCGGAATAAACCGAGCTCCGTTTTCGATCTTAATTCGTTTCAATATAAGTTCAGTTCTATTTTTACTATTATTCTTTTAATTCCTTTAGTTTGCAAATAATTGTTTTCTGTTTTTTTTTATGTTTTTTACGATACCTTTTTTAACATCAGCAATAACGCTTACCGTATTTCCCAGCGGGTCTTTCAACGACTATTTAGGAAATAGTTATTACCACCATTTAATTGTAAAAATAAAATAACTAAATTATTAAAGTAAAAATGTTTGCTTGCCAATTAGAGTACTAAAAATGTCACACCGCTTAGTACACAGCAGTCTTCGTTGAAAAACAGTTCATTACTGTGAAGACAAAACGCGTTTTATAAGCTACAAATAATGTACAGACGCATGCCATCCATACCTTTTAATAGATGCTTTTATTGTAAACACAAATTCCAAATAGTGCTGATTTATTACAAATAATACACTTGTCTTCATTATTTGATTTCATTAGTTATGTTAATTTTCATTAGATTAAAAATTAAATAAACTTTCTTCTGACATGAATTTGTCTTTTTTTACTTACAAATTACAATAATATCGCACAGCTTTATAAATATGCTTTCGTTTTGAAGTTGTAATTTGTATGTGACAAAAATGTTAAATGTTGAGTTTTACCGATTTTTATCTTCCTAAGAATAACTGGCTCCATAGCCTGACGGCAAAATTTAGTCCCCCCACCCCCACCAGATTCAGTCCTAGATCAGCCTCTGCTGATAAAGAGAGTTAGCCTAAGGCTAAGCCCATACTTGAGGTGACAAGCTAGGTGACTCTTAACAAGGAAGTCGCTTGATGAGTTACCCAAGAAAACGAATAGTCTAGAGTCTTGAACGTTCGAGTACGGTCACACTAGCTTACAAAACGAACTCTTCTGTTCTTTCATCTAGTGACAGGGTGACAACTGCATTGTACAGGGGTTAGTTTTTACTATAGTTACTAGTTTCAGTGGTAGTTACTAGGCGAACCACGAGGGCTATGTGGCCACTTGTAACCAGGCTCCAAGTAGCTAGGTAAACTCACAAGTCTCCAGGCACTTAGTCTCCTCCAGTGTGGCCTTAATACATACTGTTATTAAACGTCCTGTATTATAATTTGTTAACACAAGTGATGGCGGATGTCTGAAACAGTTATAAATAAGTGAATAATCCGTTATTAGAAACCAACTACAAACAGAGTGCATTACTACGTAAAGGTTAAAAATTTCTCTCTTATTATTTAGAAAAATAGTTCCAATATGGAAAGGAGAAGCAAAGCATGAATAACGAAAAATTAACACTTATTTTGCTTTTAACATTAATATGAAATTGACTATTTTACATAGCTACAAATTCCCGGAAGTTAAGTGTTTCCATAGCATTCAATTAGATAGAGTTGGCACCGCATCATTATATACAACTACAAACTCCCTCAGTCGCCCTACATATCTAGGCTTTTATTGACTATAAATTATGGCAGAATACTACAAGGCCGGTAATAATCTATACTAAACATACAAATAAAATAGTTAATTGTTTTATGATTGTTTGTTTGGAATAACCTCAGAATCTACTAAACCTATTTGGAAAAATCCACTTGCGGATAATTTATAATTTACTGTGTAACTTAGGTTTCTTACTTATCATAATTAAACCTAATTTTAAACTAAATATCGAACTAAATTAATTTCGTATACATTTTCGTAAATATATACAGTTTGTTGAGATAACATTGATTTCATCTTGTCCTTACCTAAAACATTGATTAATTTAATTCATCGAAGGAACTTTCATGAATGTAGGATAGTTATCTGATATGACAAAAAATTCTTATTTTAGGCTAGGACTGTAACCCATCTGTGACCAAAATACCGAGCACTCACATATTGGATATGTTTACCAAATTGTATTGCCGAAAGGATTTCTTACAAATTACTCAACTAAACCGAGTGCATGTTTTTATAAGGTGTGTAATATTAAATTATTCCTATTTATAGATAAATGTAACGTTCTACCTCAAGTATAGGCAACTGTAAATTATTCCACTAATACTGTAGCTGAGGTGATAGTTTCAGATAAGATGAGAAGATTTCCCTACAGGTTAAATTACAGTAGAGCGTCGATTATCCGGACGTCAATTAATCGAACCGTCAATCATCCGAACGCTTGAACGGCCTACTAATTACAGTGTATTAAAAAACCCCCAGTGCGAAACGGCGAACAGAGCGCAAGCGTCTAAATATTAAATTGTACTAATATTGTACTGTCATTGTAAAACATATTTAATCATACATGTACTTTTTATTACATTATCTTTTAAAAATAAAGCACTTTTTACGATATACAGTATAGTTTTTCTTCTAGGTACAGAATATCTATACCATATTTATATCGATACATCAATTAGTTTTTCTAAGAATTGATTAGGGGTTTTAAGTGGTAAATAATTTTCGTGTTTGATTATCCGAACATTTGATTATCCGAATCACCCCCAGTCCCAATTAGTTCGGATAATCGATGCTCTACTTAATACTAACTGGCCAAGCTGGGTTTTCTATATGAATTTATCAAGAAAATCTGAACCAGTTTGTTGTTCTGAAATATTTTATATAGAATAAATTGTATTCATATTTATTTGTTTAACGTTTAAGATGTGATAGTTAAACGTTCTTCTATTTTCTAATTTTAGGCTGTGCCGCCTCCAATACCTTCAAGGCCGCCTCCACCTGTCCCAGAACGTAGCAAACCACCGCCTCCACCACCGACAACACGAGTTCCACCTCCGGTCACCCCCAGAACCAGACCTGGTCCTCCCGCTACTCCTCCACGGTCTCCGAAACCCATAACAACCGTCACTACCAACTTCCAAGCTCTGACGGATCTCCAAGCTCAACCCAACATTCAAATACCTCCGTTGAAAAATGCTCACAAAGATAATTTACTTAGTACTTTTACAAATGACATCACTTCCGACCTTCAAATGTCTTTGAGGAGGTACTCTCAAGGGCAAACGGAAGAAATAAAGATACCACCACCGGCGAGACAGGCTCCATTCCAACTGAGGAAATACTCGGAAGGGAATAATGTGACCGTACCGGAACTGACACGAAACCGAAGTATTAAAATACCACCTCCTATACAGACACAAGCTCCACCAGACGAGGATCTTAAATCGATTCTCCCACCTCCACAGTTTGACCCGAACTGCGGTAGTTGCGGGAAAATTTCCATGCGCCAAGATTCCAACGTATCCAGTGATAGTTTCAGCCAGAATTCGTCACCCAGTTATACAACTAAGAGCATGGAAACACCTCTGCTGGCGGGTAAGACCCATCGTCAAGCAAGGAAGAAGTACATCAATGATCGAGGAGGCATTGAACGAAGAGAACTTGCCGACAGTGATGAAGCCGTTAGTGGAAGTCAGGCTATGTTGGATGATGCCAACAACGCCCTGACAAAGAGCCATTCCACTCCTGCAAGCTTGCAGACCATTGTACGGTTTCATCATGGATCAAACATGTCTATCCACCATAAGGTATGTTTCAAAAATAATAATCGTAACTTTTTATTTCAAACTTATAAAAACAATGTATGTGGGTTTGTATATTGTGATTTTAAAAACTAACTATCAATTGCTACCAATTTGTATACATTATTTACTTATGTGTTACCCATTACCATCTTGGTAACAAGAACTATGTATAGTATATTCCTTTTTTAATATTAACTGAACAGTGATTATTGAAAAGACATTTTGAGAGATAATACTATTTTTTTATATTGTAGCTGGCTTGATCGTCTAAGATAAACCAAAACAGTCAGGCACATTCTTTACATCTCCAACATTATCTGTCTTTTTCTTTCCCCCTTTTTCCCTTCTGCACTATCTCTATTTTTCTTTTCCCTGATTTCTAAACATTCTCTCTTCCTCTTCCTTATAGTGTTTTCCCCTATCTCTCTCTCTCTCCCTCTCTCTTTCTTCCTCCATGTTCTCTTTCTTTTTCCTTTACCCTCTCTGTTTAGTTCTCTCTCTCCCTCTCATCATTTGTCTCTCCCTCTCTTTCTATCTCACTTTCTTTATACGTCTCCTTTATAGTGGCAATTTCCTTTCTTTTTTTTTTGCCTTCCACATTTTCTCTCTCTCTCTCTCTCTCTCTCTCTCTCTCCCTCTCTTCCCAGCTCTCCCTTTTTCTCGAAAACAACCCATTTCTTCTGCCTCCTGGAAAGCATTACTTCCCTGTCTCTCCCTTAGATGATTTATCTGGAAGCACTACATAGTCTTAATGCACACAAAAAAGTAAAAGTAATTTGTTCAACATTATTTTTCCAAACCAACAAACCATAATAAAAACATTGATTCTTAATTTTTAGAAAACCCTCGCATAGTACGTTAATAACCATACAATCAATCTATGGACTAACAAAAATCGAGTTTTTATCATATCTCAAAAGTACTTTAAGCAAAACAAATATTCTTTAAATTGAAAATTAATCAAATGTAAGTTTGTTCATTTAAGAATACAAACCAACCACAACTCCTCTTTCCACAATTATCCCGACTTTAATGGAAAGTATGCGTCTTCGTTGAGTTTTATTCTAATATCTTTTTAAACCCAATAACACTTAAACAAATTGTTTTCATAAAATTCTTGTCATGACATAGTTTTCTTACTGCACGTTTTATTACTCTGCATATTGTCTTAGAAACAGCAGTAATAGTCTGACATTTTAGGAGCGCCTATATTAATATTTATCTCATTTCAGACTTTGAGGTTAAGGTTTGTCTTGTTATACAATAAATCCTGTGCAATCTTTACTGTGTTACAAACATAAAGATTTGTTTGCAAATAATGTAATTTTGACTAAACTGTTTAATATAGTTCTTAATAATTATTGTTGAACAAATTCTTGGCAACAAAACTACCTGTGTAGGATATATATATATAATTTAGATTTAGATTATCTCTGATTTTAAGATTTTAGTGGATCTAAGCTATTTAAGTTTTTTAGTGGTATAAATAACATATTTTAGTTCTTTACACATAAAACATTAAAAATATTGTCTTTTATTGATTTTGTTTAGTTATACTATACGTAATAAATACTGTAGTAAAAGTATGCGAAACATGCCAAGCTTTTAAGACCAGGTAATTAATCATTTCCATCAGCTTGGAAGCAAACCAAGTAGGCCTACTGTTAGCTTTATTTTCATCCTCTTACAACATAAAGCTATGTGGTCTTTAACCAAGATTCGGACCTAGAATCTTCTAATCAGAAAGATACCAGCTGCCCACTGGGATAAGGTTTATCCTCGGGAAGCCTGATAAATTAACTACTTTTTAGATACTTTACTTTCTTTAGTAAGGTTAATCGTACTCTACAAAGTATTATATATTAAGGAAATGCCGGTTCTGGCCCATGGGAGATTTGACGTCAGGTTGGCCGACTTTGTGCGTACAAATGCCGAGAAGTTTTCGCGGAGATTTCTCGTGAAAATAATGAGGAGGAGATACGAAGTACGAGCATGAACTTTTAAGTCTTCCTTTCTTACTTTTAAGTTTTTGTATAAAAGGTATATTAGTATGAGAGTTGACAACTCTGAAAAAATGACAATTTAAAGTAAAAAATGTTCTAAGTCCCACGAACTTAATCACTCAGAGGAGGTCCAGAATAATAAGAGAGATGACAACTTTGAAAAAAGTCAACACCAAATGTGAATATTGAAAAATATCCTATTACAACCTCTTTTTGTATCGATAAATCGGCAATGAAAAATAATCCAAAGTTTTTATCGTATCTCCAAATAGTCCAGTCGCCATAGATTAAAAAAGGGGGCTCCTTTAAAATAAATGCCAAGTTAATATAAGAAACTTGGGGTGGTGGTTCGGTATAGTACAGTAGTGTTCCACCCCATTTATCCAACAAAATTTAATTGGAGAATTTTGGAGGGTGCCAAAAAACCGTGATTTTTTTACAGTTTTTTCTCTATAATTTTGTATTGCGTACTTCGACATAGACCACTCTATTTTCTTTTGTAGAGCGATAAATTTCCTATAATTTGCACTAAACAAACGTAGTTTTGAGCCTATAGTTACTGAGATTCAGGGCTTCAAAAAAAGAGCAAAATTTCCCAAATTGACTAAAAATTACAAAAAAAAAAATGGTTTTTATATTACTACGTTTTGAAAAGTATTGTGTTACCTGCATCTTATTTCTGTCATGCAGCAACCTCCTTCCTCACCTTCAGACCCCCCCCAGATTGTGATTAATTTTACCGAGTATGGTGGTCATGTTCTACACATTTAAAAATGCAAAAAGGAACTCGATTCATTTTTCATTTGGCTGGGTGAGACGAAGAATAAAGAATGAAGGAATGTGGATGGGTCAAGCTGAATTAATTAATCGCTGAAGTTGGCAAAATATATAAATATATATTTTTTTTAGTCCTTTATAGTTTTAAACTTCCACCATTATTTTGAGGTGAAAAGTTCTCAAGTTCTACTTGAATGAAATTCTTATTCTCACCATACTGGACTTCGAAGTAAAGTTCAGGAGTTTCGTTCAATCCCTTTAAGAGATCAGAATCGATTTTAGTATATCTGGTAGGCAGAAAACATTGAAAATCTTCGCTTTCGACCACAATCCATTCTATGAATTTAGTCATTACCCTTCTTAACTCTTTAACTTTATATTTTAGATTCCGCTCAAAATTAGTTTTTCGATATTGAATCTTCGGAATCGTAGTAGTTATCATATTTTTCAAAAATATCTGAGTTTTTGTCATCATATTGTTCGAACATTTTATTAATAACTGAATTTTGGTTATATTGGTCATCCCACTTTGCCATTTCTGCATACAACTTTACCGGTTCTTCGTTCATCTTCTTCCCTTCCTCCAACTTTTTCTCCTCACTTATTGCTCTAAGTATTCTTGCTTCTTCTTCTCTAAGTTTTCTCAAAGTTTCTTCTCTTTCAACTATAAATTCCCATAACTTCCCCATCATTATTTTTCTTTCTTCAATCTCGGTTCTCAGTCGTTTTTCTTTTTCTTTAATTTCTTTAAATAAAGTATCATATTGATCTTTGATTCATTAACAGGAGGGTCGCAAATCGCGCCACTCTTGCATTCTTGAAGTGGATTGGAGAATGAAGTGTTAGTGGTAATTTTATTCAAATGTATTTTCGTTTTGATATGTGTACTCCAATTTACTTCAATGTACTTCAATATACTTCAATATCACAATGTACTTTTATAGTACATCACAATGCACTGCAGGTTTGTTATTATTATAACTTTTTTCCTTACTTGTTTCTTTTTTTTCGTTTGACATATTTTCAGAGATCCCATCCCATTTGCATTTTTTATATGGACTTCATTTTTAACATGATTACTCCATTCTACATCGTCCTGATAAAAACGGTTATTGCTTTGGAGATACGATAAAAACTTTAGATTATTTTTCAATGTCAATTTATAATATTACAAATAATATTAAAATATTAATATTATATTTTATAATAATATTATATTTTTCAATATAATTTTCAATATTCAAATTTGGTGCTGACATTTTTTTGAAGTTGTCGTCTCCATTATTACTCTGGACCTCCTTAATAATGGACCTCCTTACTCTGGACGAACTACAAGTGATTAAGTTCGTGGGATTTAGAAAATGTTTTACTTTCAATTGACAATTTTTCAGAGTTGTCAACTCCCATACTATATACCTTATTATACAAAGACTTAAAAGTAAGAAAGGAAAACTTTTAAAAAAAGTACTTCATCGTACTACTTACCTCCTCCTCATTATTTTCACGAGAGATCTCCGCAAAAATGTCTCGGCACTTGCACACACAAAGTCGGCCACCCTCATGTCAAATCTTCCGTGGGCCAAAACCAGCATTTTCCTAAACACTTATATATTTCTATATAAGTGAGAACTAATACATGAGCACCATCTAGGAGTCGTTTTAACAAGTTTTCTTGTATTTTAACTAATACAATCTGGAATTTTTTTAAATATTCTTCTTTATATATTGAAGATTAAAGGTCAATTTAGTGGCATTATGTGTAATGCCCATGTTTATGCCACTTACGCACCAAACCCCTCTATCAAAAATGTCAGATCTATATCTATAATGTATCAGATCTAATTTGTTTGTGAACTTTTCATACTAATTTTTTTTTTTTACCGTATCACATTTTGCCTACACAGTTATGTTTATCACTGGTACAAGTATGGCCTGATCATTCATTATAAAAATAATTTATATTTAAATTGTATTTTAATGAATCTATTTCACAGAAAATAGTAACGAAGGTTGTGGCAAAAAATATGGGTACTAAATTATGAACCTTTCCTCATTGTATTATAAATTAGTAAATTATATATTGCAGTTCTTTCCTTTACATAATATACAGTTTATTATAATGTGATTTTGCTACGAGTTTTACTGTTTTAATAAAATAACGTTCTCACAGATTATTCGAGATATCAGAAGGCCATCGACACATTACATCACTCGCAACCGTTTACGCTTTCAGTTTGCTCAAGTTATCGTCAATGCAATTGCACTTCTTGCAATCGCAGGAGGCCTTGCAGCATATTTTAGGGGTAAATACAATTAATTGCTATAAATTATAATAATGAACTTAGATTGTGTGTGCTTAATGTATTTGCAATTATAGATTTACAGTGTTTATGATGGCTTTTTACTCAAATGTGAATGTAGGCAAAAGACATACATGATCTATTAAATAGAAGACAGTCCTTTTATATGTTTTTGAGTAAATCAAATTCCACAGTACAGGTACTTTCTGTACTGTTTTTGCGTCCGAGGAATCCATTAGAATAGATCTCTTATGGAGGAAAATAATTTTTTAGATAACTTTACTACCAAGTCACAAATGGGTGTTTCCAGAGATGGCCACACTAGCTCTGCCATGTTGTATTCATTTTTTATTTATACAAATAAAACAATAAATAACAATGTTCTGTAAAATAACAATTAAATTTTAAATGGACAAATAGGAATTTTTTTAAGAATGTAATGTGATTTTTTATATATTTTCTTTAAGAAAACTAATTTATGAAAACTAATTATATTTTGGCATGCCACATGGGCTTTTTATTATTATTTTTGAATTAAACATATTCCAGCTCTCTGGCACAACTTTTGCACTTTCGGTTTTGAAGAAATGAATTTTGTTTGTAAAATTAGATAGATAGAAAAACTATAATTCTGCTTTTTTTGTGTGTGTTCAGCTTATCCTTCAGCAGTCAGATATGTAAACAAAACCGTAACGACAACCTCCATTGCCATCGTGCCGCCTGACGAAGGCAACCCTGCTCCTGGTGAGTAAAACCTTTCATTTTAAGTGTTCTGTATCACAATCGTAGCCATGAATTCATTCATTAACTGCTCAAACCTAGATTTGAGTGCATATTTGATAAAATAACATTCTTCCAAATGAAGTTATTTTTGCCCTTTTTTGTAAGATCCAAAAATGTTAACATAGTTATTAGGTTATGCATTATTATTTCTAAGAATGAGTTGTCAACTATTTACCTATTGTTAATATTAGATAGTGTATGAATTGTAGAAATAGGTCTGTATTTTTAGTAGCACACTTCTATTACATTGATTTGTAATAAAGTCTTGTAAGTGGTTTTTCACATACTTTTACTTAATCGATTGTTTTGAAATTCTGTACAGTTTCATAAGTCTGATATCAGAAAATGTTTAGATGAGGATGAGGGCAAATATAATTGGAATAAGGCGTTGTGTAGGAAATTTGATTACACTTAAATATTTGTTAGAAAAGTAGCCTGTAGGAAATTTTCATATTATGGTTATTAGTTCATTTTAACAAAAGCTTGTTTTTTAAACTATAAATTTTTAATAGAGAATTTCAGAACGAATTTTAATTTATAGAAATACATTTAACAATATTCCAGCTTAAACAACTAAAGACCAGGTTTTCCAGATGATTCTGGATGCTGGACTCTAGGTTTTCTTATTTATCTGCATTCCGTACAAAGATTAAATTAAAATAACCTGAATATGTTTAGTTTTTTGTTTGCAATACAATGTTCACCCTATTAACAAGCTATACCTAGAATTTATTTAAACAATTTTGAACTTGAGCAATATTGAATCTAAGTATAATCATCTATTGACTCTCACTCCTACATAAACAAGTTAGCTTATAGATTTTTTTATCCTAAATATTTGTACTCCTTATTTTTCAAGTACAATATGAACAAATATTATGTCTCATAGGTGATTAATGTAGCTTATTAACAATATGTTTGACCATTTCACAAAATAGGGATGCAGTTATTTGTAATTTAATCAAAGAAATTGTTTGGCATTGTTCCAGGTATTTGCTTACCAGTAATTGTAACATTCTGCCAACAGCATCGTATCCCTTACAACTATACAATGTTTCCAAACTACATTGGTCACTTTACCCAGCGAGATGTTCAACAAGTAAGATAGAATGATTATTCAATTTTTAGTTATAATGGATGTTCAATTTTGTTATCAATTATTATGCTTACATATGCCATCATTTACTTGTTAAAATCAATAAATTATATTTTGGAAATATAAATTAACTCCCGTTACCTAGTGACTAAAACTACAATCATAAAAGAGGAGTAAACATAAGCCTTCTCTTCTACTATTATAGCATACCTTCACATAGACGTTGAACTCTAGGCAGTTCCTGTAGTTTTAGAGATTTGATAATGGAAGTTAATTCATATTCCCGAAACATTGTGTATTGATATTACACATAAATTATGTCAAACGCCCAAATTTATTATTTTCTACAATCATTATCTACTAATTAGAATCACTGAAAAGATTTTAGGGACTGTAGTAACAAACTGAATTTAAGAAAGTTTATTTTCAATCCTAATTTAATGTTTTTTTATCATTTAGAAGGTATGCTTATACATCAAAGCCATTTTTACGAGAGATTTATTCTTGTTTAATAGAATAACAGTTTCAAGACAAATGTATCTCATTTCCAATGTATAAACCAGTTTCAGTGAATCATGTGTAAACCAAGTGTTCACATCAAATATTTGTGTTGAATAAATAGAGCTTAGTACTAAGGGATGAGATGTAGAGATGTTCAAAGTGGAAGTAGGGGAGGAGTGGTTGCTTTGATATCTCAACGCCATTAGATAATCTAGCAATGTGTTCTTCCTTCTAAACATATATCACAAGCTGTAACGTAAGTATTGTACACTGCAAATATTTGAACTTTGTATGTGTAGAGTTCAAGCTAAAAATCATCCATGAATGACTGTAGATTTTCTTCATGAAAATGACGGACTATCCTGTCATTATCTCGGATATTCTATAAAAGCTGGTGACTATATCAGCATTCCTTCCACTAGGTACATGTAGTGTAGGAGATACATCCGTCAAACATCCAGGAAGGGTTAAATTAAATTACAAAACAATTAATTATCAACTAACCATCTTTTTCCAAACAATTGATTTTATTATTTCAGTTACTTGCAGTACCTGTTTTGTACTTAACAATATTTAAAAAATTTGGATCCGTCTCTTTAATATTTAATAACCTTGCTTGGGAGGGGTAGACTGTTAAGAGTGGTTTAGTGTCGCACACAGTCCTGACCCCCATACAAACATAACACAACATATTTACATTTAACACACATTAAAAAATGCCCTCATAATTGTGTAGCTAGAGGCAGTGCAATATAAAGTAAAGTTAATCTTCATCGCTCTAACACCATAAGCATACTATCTAGTAAACCTATATTAGGTGTTACGATTAATTTTGCTATTCTATTGTATTTTAGTGTTTATAATTTATTTAACTTTTATAATTTTTTCTTGCTATCCATATTTAATTTATGAATTTATCTTTGTTAACCACTTTTTTGTTTAGGCTTTATGTTAAGTGTTATTTAGTCAGTTTATAATAACTGGCAGTGTTACTTAAGTAGCTTTAGTTTAATTTATAGATTGTACTTTTATTATTTAGTTAGTTAGATTGAGTAGATTTTAAGCTAAGAGCATCTAAAGAATCTATACCAATGCTTCTTATTAAATGACAGCTATTACGCTCCAGTTGGATCAAGTGATAATAACCATTAAGGTTTTTGTTATTTATTTAACAAAATAAATAAATTAAAATATTTAAGGAGTTATTGATTTTGTTCATTTTTTATATCAACAATTCCAATACTAATGGCTTGTATTAAATTTGACCTACATAGGGAAAAAATGTTTAAACTGGTTTATTAACAAGTAATTTATTTATATTTATGACATATCTAAATTATGTACAAAATAAATTAAAATAATAACGTTACTTAACAAATATGAAAAGACAAAAACTGAATTACATTAACTTCTTACTACTAATGCTCACTCAAACGCAATCATAAAATTAATTATGCATGGCATTGTTTGGTATGTGGCCAGAAGATCTACAGTAAGACGAAACTTGTTATGCAAGAAACCATAATAGCCATATCTTTAGCGTTCAATTTTTAGTACCACCATTTTTTCTAAATGTAGTTTTTATATACCCTATACTTAACAGTTTAGCTAGAGATCACAATTAATGGCACTAAATTGGAAATGTTTGTATACTTTTATCTCTTTTTTTTTATAGATGCTCAGAAGATGTCTTGCTTAACACATAGTAAAAGTTCAACCTCATAATGTATATAGTTTTTGACTTCAAAATTGTTACAAACAATATTTTTCTTTATAATGTCTCTTTTAAGTGTGCTTTATAACATGAAATCAATTTGATAATACAATTTTAAGGCTTATTTTTTTAAATGCTAATATCTGTATGCAGGAACTAGAAGTTTATGATGCTGTTGTCGATGTTCGTTGCTACGAATTGGCAGCATTGTTCCTCTGCTCTGTGTTCGTACCAAAGTGTGGACCTGCCGGACAATCAGTTCGCCCCTGCAGAAGCCTTTGTTTTGGTTAGTTTTAATAGTATTAAAATAAGTTAAAGAGAGTCTATTGAATTTTTTTAATATTTAAATTAATTCTGTAAAAATTAATGTGTCAGAATAAATTAAATTAATTAATTACGGGTTATATAAATTAAACACTAATGTGTTTGTTACACTAATTATTAACATATTTATCATATTCATGCATTGTTATTAACAAAATATTCTTAAATTTCCTGTTAACAGTTACAAATGGGTTTGGCTCTACTTAAGTTCATTAGAAAAGTTAAGGTGGATAAAATGACTTCACTAACACCAGCAGCCTTTGGTTAGGGTCATACTAAAATAATTCATAAGGGCATTTATTTATTATTTATTCATACCCTTCAATATTACATGTTGCAAAATGCTGGTTCCCATTTAAAAAGTTATGTATCTCAAAAAATTCGCCATTTTTTGGAGAGAGTTAACATTATAAAAGACACTTCAGACATACTAGTTAATAATACCAATTCATTAAAAATCTGTACACCTATTATAAAAGCTTACATTAATTATACAATTTATTTATAATTATAAATAAGTTAAAGTATAGTTTTTCACAAGAATGTTTTTCTCTACACATTATGGCAATTAAAAACCATAACTAGGTGTAGATATAGTTCTAATTTTCAAACTTAGCCTACAGTATATTGTGAACTAATAAATAATAAATTAAATTAAAACTTATTATTTGGTTATTGACAATTTATAGAAAAGTTATTCAACTCCATGAATAATTTATAGCACAATATTAACACTTTCCGTGCTACGACATTTTACGGTCTTATTAGCAATGACTAGCAAGTTGGCGCCCTCAGATCGAGCTTGCGGCTCGAGTCTTGACGTGTTCGACCTATGACTGAGCGCGGTTATAACCGCATAATAATATCTATTCATTCCATACCCATTTTATGTGAATTACTTTAAATAAGTTATAAAACCTTTTCTGAATCGTAAAAATAATAATATTTTTACGTAAAACATATTTATTTAATAAAAAATTTCAATAATGAAAACTAATTATATTAAGGAATGATTTTTTATTTATTTTTTAAAACAAGTGCAAGTAAAACCTGAATGTGTTTTATGTAACATAATTTGTAAATTATCAAAATAGCAATGACAAAAAATTTAATTTTTATGTTACTTTATCATAATATTAAATTATAATAATTTTTTTTCTAAATAAGTTTCTATTGGAATTATGAACCATTATGAAAATATTTCAAAAATGTACATTATATATTAATTTGGATTTATATAAAAATACTAATCTTTCATAAACGAAAGATAAAAATGTAAAATAAGGACAAAGCGAAAAATGAAGGTAAAGCCAAAGATAAACTGTTAGACATAAGTTCTTTATTTTTAAATTTCTCACTTTCCTCCTCAACTACGAACCATTATGAAAATATTTCAAAAATGTACATAATATTATAATTTAGATTTATATAAAAATACTAATCATTCATAAACCAAGAGAAAAAGATGAAATGAGGACAAAGCGAAAAAATTAACTCTTAAGACGTAATTTCGTTACTCTAAAATATATTTTGAAATATCTTATTATATGAATAGAACCGATAATAATAATTGATTTAAATTAAAAAATTACCTTAAATTGTGAAAATATTAGCAGAATGGTCAAAACTTTAGCTAAAAAACAGCAGTTTTTGAATGCCTATAACTTTCTTTGTAGTCGATATTCCCTTAGGTTACACTAACAGTACTCGTAGAAGGGTCTCTATTAACTTCTGAGATACGAAATATGACCATAGGTAATGACTAAATGCCCTCTTTTCCAATGTAAAGTAAATAGTACATGTGCTGTTAAAGACGTGCTCAGTCGTGGTGATGGACATTTTTTGCGGCTTTAACCGTGCTCAGCACGGAACGTTTTAATGAAATTTTTAAATGACTTTAAATTAAATATATATGTCTGGTATTATCAAATTTAAGTGGGAATAAAATGTATTTGTTATTTTAATAGAAGCAATTTTTCTTACTAAAGCTTTGACTAAGGTTAAATTTAATACCAGGGGCTGGTTTCATGGTTTCAAGTTTATTAAAAACAAATTCATTTTTGCAAAATTGACAAACTATCTAATTATTAGTGTCTCATGAAAGTATCTTAGGCAGCTATTAGCCATGGACAATCAGTGGTACAACTCGTTGTATAACCGGTTTGACCACTAGTTTACACGGCTAATAGCGGTCAAATGGTTGACAGGACTGTTGCAGGGTCCAAACACGAGCCTTCAAGGCTAATAGCTCCAATTTGATTCAATGCCCCGCCACACCACTGTCAACCGATTGTACCACTGGTTGTCCACAGCTAATAGCGGCCTTAGACTATAGTTTAACATTTTTACGAGTTTACAAGTGATTTATTATTACTTATATTTATTATTTTTTAACTTATTATTTTTTAACAAATAGAAAGGTCAATTGTTTTACAAGTGTACTAATCGAGAAGAATGTTCTTATTAGTTCGTTCTCAGAATTTCAAAGACCCAGCAGGACTTTTAGAGAATGGTTTAACTTTCATTTTGAGTCAGTATATGAGTTTAATGAATAAAGTAGAACTATGTTTTTTTTTTAAATAGGTTGTAGTATTGTATAAAATGAACTTATTAATTCTTACTGACAAGTAGGCCGATCTTACAATTGTTATGGATAAATCGAAATTACACTTGCTATTGACAAATCTATAGAACTTTTCGTGAAACAGTTCATTATTATAGACTACATGTAATTACACATCTTTATTAAAATAGTTTCTAATCAGTGGCAGCAGGTGAATAGGTTGCACAATTGCATAACCTGCTGTATATTACTATATTGAGAATTTTGTTTGTACAAATTATTTACATCAATACGTAAAATGGCTAAATCATCAAGAATTTAATCTAAAATGTTATCAATCATTAAAAAGTTGAAATGATTCAATAATCCACTCACAATCTGAATGAAATGTGCACATTCCTCTTAAAACCTCTTGGGATGTGGTTCCCTTAACTTTCTATGAGAAAGTTTGAGATATTACTCACAACTTATACTTATAGTCGATAGTCCAAACCGTGATATTCAATCTAAGCAACTGTCATGCGAGTTCTTGCACGAGCTGATTTCACGATATGTTCATGTTTTTACACGATTTCTATAATCCATGCAGACTGACTTGAAGAGAACTGTCACTAAATATCACCCACTGTTTGATCCAACAACAGTGCAAGTGCAAGAAGTCCCTAGACCAGGGATGCATGTTTAGACCTGGAAGCTGTAGTGTCGGATACTAGGGACAGTTACTTGCAACACCACTTATGACAGTATTTGCGACACTGTTCACCTGCCTATTAATATTAACAATGTTGACTACCGGAGAGAAAACCCAAGAAATTTCTCCCAGACTTATATAGGAATAACATAAGAGTGGAGGAGAGAAATATTGAACAGCTGTTGCTATAGCAACCCATATGGGCAACCTCTTGTATTTGGAGACTGCAAATCTCCTCCTGCACCTTCCTGTATCTCTATTTTCTGCATCAATCTAGTTTCTTTCACAGTATCAGTATTATAGTGTTTTTCTTATCTTGTTTTTACCAATTTTGTTTAAAATTGTATTATTATTAATTCTGTATTTAACTTATGTATTGATCTGAAATCATTTATAGCTTACAGGGAAACTATTTTCATTTTTTAAGGAACGGTTAATTATAAACTCTATACAGGTTATTCGAAATTCCATTTACATTACATTCTTTTCAGAACAAAAATGTTAAAAACGACTAGATTAAATGAATTATCAAAGAATATTTTACAAAATATGTTGTATTTTTGCATAAAAGTAAAAAATAGAAAAATTTAATTTCTGTTTTGCTGAGAGCCACAGAATCACATGTCATGAGTTGCCCTTCCCCACTCTACACATGTTTGCAGAACACACTGCTGCCTTCTACTGCCACCCTTCTCGTAACACAGGGGAATAGTAAAGCTCATAATAATACTTTTTATTGGTTCCTACAAGGCTACAAGTATTCAATATCGACATTACATTACCTTAAAACAAAATATTTCTAAGAGTTCAAACTTAAATTTTAGGAAAGCTGCTGCTTTTAAAAATTTATATTTTTTCTAGAATTTGCCGCCCTTAAAAATGTTCTGCCATAGTCCCGGGTTTATGTGGCCCATGCCTAAATCCAGCCCTGGTTACAACTATGTATAGGTTTTGATAAAAATAATAACACATACTCTTACAATCCAAATAGCTGATTATCACACTCTTCAAAATAAGTCATGGATACGTAATTATTTTGAGATAAAAATTGGTTGTGATGGGTGTGTTTAGAACGTTAATACTCTTATTGGTGATTTGTAATTGGTGACTCATTTTTGGAGATTCTTAGCCCGATCAAAACCAGTTACAACAGCAAATAGTAAATAAACCACTACCATTATTTCTTTATTATGTTCTTTATAATACCGTGAAGGTTTATAAAGTTTATTCGCTTTTTACGAATTGCTGATATATATACAATATATAGTTTACCTTATACAGTAGTCGGAGCAATTCTTGATATTTTTGTAGTTACACTACAGCGCTGTTTCGCCGTTCACAGCCGGCTTCGTCAGGTGTAGGACTCAACACTTAAATAAAACAATACACAATAACACTGAACACACACGATAACACGACACAAAAATACAAAGTTTTATCGGATAACTCCTCGTCAAATTTTTCATGAAATAAATATTTGCGTGGCCACGACATAGTTACTGTGCTTCCGAACGGGAACTGAAGAAAAAATTGTATGTGAATTGGTAATAGGTCAGCTGTATTTGTTTGTTTAGAGATTAGAGATTAAGTCATAGATGGGGTTAGCTGCAAAGCTCAATTTGTCATTCAGGAGTACGTTAGGGTTTTTCTTCTGGGAAGTGTAAATGCTGTATTCCTCCAATACGTTGAGACGACGGCCTTTCCTTTCTTTATGGATAATGGTCATGTTAGTGTTTATATCAGTGTAGGTGTGGTTAGTGTCAATCAAATGTTCGGCATAACTAGATCTG
>JAGFPH010000204.1:683943-697486 GCA_018207615.1 Philaenus spumarius
CAGATCTAGTTATGCCGAACATTTGATTGACACTAACCACACCTACACTGATATAAACACTAACATGACCATTATCCATAAAGAAAGGAAAGGCCGTCGTCTCAACGTATTGGAGGAATACAGCATTTACACTTCCCAGAAGAAAAACCCTAACGTACTCCTGAATGACAAATTGAGCTTTGCAGCTAACCCCATCTATGACTTAATCTCTAATCTCTAAACAAACAAATACAGCTGACCTATTACCAATTCACATACAATTTTTTCTTCAGTTCCTGTTCGGAAGCACAGTAACTATGTCGTGGCCACGCAAATATTTATTTCATGAAACATTTGACGAGGAGTTATCCGATAAAACTTTGTATTTTTGTGTCGTGTTATCGTGTGTTCAGTGTTATTGTGTATTGTTTTATTTAAGTGTTGAGTCCTACACCTGACGAAGCCGGCTGTGAACGGCGAAACAGCGCTGTAGTGTAACTACAAAAATATCAAGAATTGCTCCGACTACTGTATAAGGTAAACTATATATTGTATTATTTCTTTCATTACAGAAACAAAAAGACGATGTGGATTCTTCCTGGAAGTATTTGGCCTAACTCTGCCTGACTATCTGGACTGTGATCTCTTCCCTGAATCTAAAGACACAGATGTATGTGTCGGACATAATGATGTGATAGAAGCAGAGGTTCGAGCGCAAAAACCAGGTAGGCTAAAAGACAGGGGTCTATAACAGTTATAAAAGCAGATTAAATTTAATAGCATCAACAATTCTAAAAAATTTCATTTACCGCCCAGTTTAGACCAATATAAATAATTTAAAATGGTATTTTACACTAAGCTTTCTTATAAATGTTTGATAAGGAAACACACAGAAATTTATTTCACTTTTGTAATAGTTTTGATACAGTTATTATCTCCATAGAAATATAGTAAGATATTAAATTTCTAATAGAAAATATGTTTGATTCATTTATTCGTCTTTGATGTATTCATCAGAACACCATTTCATCCGCACACACATTGATTTAAAATTAATTAATTAGAAATAATGTAGAACAAAACCTAATTAATCATTACATTGCTAATTAATTATTATTCTCATAATCCACAGCTATAATATGTCCTTGTACGGCAATACAAACTTATGTTTGAAATTAGAATAGGAATTCATAAAGTATTTTACAATTAATTTAAATAATATGGGCCTATACCATGCAAGAGTTGATCGAAACATGAACAATTACTATTCTCATACTCTGGATCTATAAGTACCGTACACAATTATTACAAAGATAAAACGTATTCTTTTTGATGTAGGCTTACTTTATTTTAAATTGTAAAATACTTTATATGAAAGCCTAGTCCCTTGAAACATTTATAATCGTACATTGTCAAACTATTAGCTCCATACTATTATTATTACCAATAATATTAATTTACGTCTTACTGGAAAGTTGATCGTGTTGACCTTAGGAGTCTCAGTTCTTGTTTTTAATTTATATTTATTTGTAATAATGTAATTATTTCTACATATAGGATGAGAACTGAGTCAGCTTTACGAAAAATATGCTTCTTTATCTTACTGCACAAATAACAGCTGTTTTGATCCTGAAATTGATCCGTAAAGTTATCATTTTTCATTACTTTATAATAGAGCACCAAAAAATCAGCTGATATTTTTTCAGTGCGATATTCTCTGCGATATTTTAAATAATAAAATAAATTTTCACAATTTTAAGAAATAATGGTTGCAAAGAATAATTAATTACTCTTAATTTATCATACATTCTTTTACAATCTCAACTCTCTCAAAAAGTATTAAAGTGTGCGCTTATGGATATGGATTTATGAAACTGGTGTGTTTTTAATAAATTGTACGAACACATTATTTAAATTCTTTAAATATTTAGATTAAAACTTTAAGTTTGCATACTACATAGTTATTGTTGTAATATAAATATTTAAACAATTTTATTTATTTGTTGTATTTTCTAATTTGTAAAGATTTTGTAGTATTGTAAAGACTACAAAAATTAATGTTTGTAATTATATATTATTATAATGTTATATTATTAACTTGACTTTGCTATGTAGCTTTTCTAGTAGCAAAATTGATTGATTTACTTTCTGTTACAGTTTGCCTAACAGGATTCCAATGTGACACTAGACGATGTATTCCTGCTGATTGGAGATGTGACGGCCATGTTGATTGTGAAGACCAGTCAGATGAACTCAACTGTAAACAATGTGACACAGGTGAGGTTATTTTGTTTAATAAAATCCCTACAAAATATCTGTACAATACAGGCCTGCAAAGAAGATAGAGAAATCGGACAATTTCCCAGAGGGCCGGAGTCCAGGGGTGCGCAGAATGTGGATTTAGATATGTCTAAAAAATTTCAATGATTATCTGAGAAATTTAATAAAATCTAAAAAAGTATCAGAAGAGTTTTAAAATCCTTTCAACTATCATATCTTCTTTTGATCAATGTTTTCTTTATATTATAGGTACTACTAATTGCTTTGAAAAAATAGAGGCTACTCCAAACCAAAACACACAACCACCGTAAAAAACACCTGTGTAAAAAACACACAACATTTTAAATTGCCCTCCACCTCCTTTTTCTATTAGAGGTTGAGCCTAACCCAAACACCAATAACTAGCCACAAACCTGCACAACTGTGTTGGAGGTTACAATTTGAGACGGATTAAAGAGGGCTTCACCGCTCAAAATCACAATTTTTTTAAAATGTTACACAAAAAATATTCTAGTCCTTAAGACAAGGTAGTACCAAGCAAGTACCGTTAACTTCAAAAGAGAAAGTAGGCTACAGCGAGCCAAAATGAACACGCAACCCAAAGAACAATGGGAAATTAAAATTATAAAAAAGTGGTATTCAAAACACTGTATTGTAAAGAAATAAGCACTTAATAAAAAAGTTTAATAAAGTTTTTTGAAAAAAGTTACAAATAAAAAGTTATTCGCTGATTAAAAAATGAATAAAAAGTTAATGTTGTAATTTTTTAAAAAATTAAAAAATCAAAGTTTAATAAATGAAGTAAAATTCCTCCATGTTATTTGAAAACCAATAAGAGATAGATAGGGCTAATAATAATGATAAAAAAGGGAGATAAACAATTTTATAAAAAATGAGAAAACCAAAAGGGTCATAACTTCTATAAAAACGAACGGATTTAAAAGCAGAAAACGGCAAAGTGCGCCTAAAGGCTTAATGAACAAACATCAATAGTGAACAATACTAAAAAACTTAGTAATCAGAAAATCGGCCGAGTGTGAACGCTAAAAAACGCGAAACGTTGTAAAAAACAAATGCGAGCAAGCACCACTACAAATCAAGTTTGTACGAAGTCAGAGAGACAAACAGAACCCAATACTGCCATCCAGAAAAAAAGATCCGAACACCAGATCCAGAGATACAGGATTTTGGGAAAAACAGGTCACAAAGTCACAGACCAAAGAAAACAGGCAAAAAAGGAAAAAGTTGTCTTGTTAGAAATTTAAGGTAGAACCAAGAACCAATCAGCGTCGGCTATGCAATTGAGTCAACTAAAAATAAAAATCCAAGTTTTCACTGTAGCAAAGTTAATGGTTGTTATACTTCGCCATATACTGTGATATGTGTGGCTAGGACGGTGTCACCAACAAGGACCATACATAGGAGGAATCCAGACGATATCCTGGATCAGGACGTCTTCGCTTCCAGAAATCCTAGAGGAACGCCAAACGATGCATACGCAAGGTAGTGTCGCTGTCACTTATATGGAGTAACACAAATTTCAGCATTGACAGATAAAAATAATTAAACTTGGGGGAACTTGAAACCTTTAAATATTTTAAATTCACTTCAGACCAATCTACCTCTTACAACATTTATCACGTAAATCAAATTGAATTCAAATATAAAAAATAATAAATTCTATTAAGCTAAGGAATAGACTACTTATTGATAATAAATTCACAGGAAATATTTATGTTCAGGATATATGTATATGTTAAGATTTTAATACTGAAAAGAATATTAAATTTTAAATTTATTTTAACTAAAACATCTTTTATTTGTCGAATATTCCTGAACGGTCCCAAAGTGATTTCAGATATGTTAACTTTAAGAAAAAGTGAATACTCAATATAGGAAAGGTAACCGTTCTCCGAAAGGCACGACTTCCGAGAAGAGGGTAGTCTCTACATCACAACAAAAATGAATTTAAATTCCTTAGGACAGGTCTTAAGGGTTATTACTGTAGGCCGAACAATAGGCACAGTAATTATCCTTGTAAAGGCATATTCAACTCAGCTTCCATCAGATTGAGCTAGGCTGGTGATAAAAAAGTAAATTCAAGTAAGTTTGGGAAGAAGGGTTGGGTTGGTCGTTGCAAGTGTCGTCCGAACGTGGGGCACGCATATCGTTGCAAGTGTCGTCCGAACGTTGGGGCACGCATATCGTTGCAAGTGGTTCCCGAACGTGGGGCACGCATATCGTTGCAAGCGGTTCCCGAACGTGGGGCAAGAAGGTAGTTGCAAGACCTACGGGAATTTGGATTGGGTAGGTCGTTGCAAATTGTAGCAAACTTAGACGACTGCACTAACCACTGCACCACACTGCTCCTTTGAAATAAATAATAATTTACTACTTCGGTAACATTTATTTTCTGCTAAAACTCTTCTCTCAGCACAAATGATTTCTACCTTTCACATTTTTAGACTAAATGTGACAGTTTATCATAAACTTATAACCTCAAACAAACTGTCATCCATGTCAAGCATTATAAGAAAGACTGCAACTATATGATATTGTACAAATTTATTAATGACCTGATAACCTTTCAAAAATGTCAGTAAACTCCTTTCTTTGAGCATACAATATATAAAAGCACAAAAGTTTTTTTAGTGATATTAAGACCCGTGGCGGTTCTAGACCTGAACAACTGGGAAGCAAGGACATTACAGAGGGTCGAATGTAATACCTTCCAGTCGCAATAGGATTGAAAATTATGAAAAATCAACCTTCTAAAACTCTATTGTAATACCTTTCTGACTGAAAATTGATTAGATATTTAATTTATATTAATAATAGGTTAATTACCTTATATCTCATCCGTCAACAATCCAAATTTTTCCTTTATAGGATTACCGGTTTCAACGGTATACCGTCATCTTCAGATCCTTATTATGTTCTTTACTTTCCGCCTGTTCTGGCATCGTCTTCTTTACACATTTGGCCCATTTAAAACATTTGACACATATATTAAAATTTCAAACACGAAACAAATAAACAGATTAAAATTATTACAAAAACCGACACACTAAGACATATAAAGGTACATTATAGAGCAAATCGTTATGCTGGTCAACGAGAAGGTTTATTATTGCCGCGCCGGTCGAACATGTAATTCGGGCGGTCGTCTATTCTGTACTAAACTAAACGGTCTGTTTGTCCATTAAACTGATCCCCTCCCTCAATCTGATCACAGTATTGAATAGTTCGTTTGACCGATAGTTATTTTTGTCATTTAGTACGTTTTGGTTTTTGTTTTTATTTTTAGTTGCGGCGTATATTTCGAACTACTCTAACGCTGACATGAGCGTTAGAGGAGTTTGAAATATACTTTCCAATTCAACTTTAAAAAAAAAAACTGTTTTAGTCGTACGGTTTCGATTGTTTTTTTGTTTTTAACTATTGAATGAAACAGATTTTTGTTATTCACACCCGAGTCACCACATATACACAAGTCTCCACAATAAAAATAATCACAAGTAATCGTTGTAATCATCAGTTCAAACGTGAAAAAGACCGAGTTTCAGTATTTACTTTTTCTTTCAGAATAAAAACTCTTAAATCTCAAAACATATTAAATATATTTTTTTATTAAGACTTATTTTGTACATCAGGTATGATCCACTGTGGAGAGAACCGATGCATGGCGCAGTCACATATGTGTGATGGAGTCATAGACTGTCCTTGGGGACAAGATGAGCGAAACTGCTGTAAGTTGATATTTTTGTATTAATACATTGTCACATGATGGCTTTAGAATTCATAGAAAGGGTAATTATAGGTTAAAGTTAGTTTCTATTGATTGTTCATATTATTTTATACTTCAGTTTGATCGAACATTTGCTATAATTTGTGTATAGAGAAAATAATACACAACATTTCAAGAGTATAAATCAACACCTTTTATCAAATGAAAAACTAAAGCTAACAAATCTTATCTTATTAAACGAGCAATTCTTGTATATTTGTTTATAAATTTATTTTGGGGATCTCGCTAACGGCTCTAACGATTTTGATGAAAATTTGCATATATGGGTTTTTTGACATCAGGAATCGAATGTGCTAGGTCTTACGTCTGCAAAAATGCGCATGAAATTTAAACTCTGAACTTCTTTTATATACGACCGTTGAAGTCACTAAATATAGGCGAATAGATACATTATAGATACAATAAAGATGTTTTACAAACAGATGTTAATCTGTTAGTTTAGCTCCAGATGTTTATATACTATTTAACAATCGTAAATCATTAACAATGAATCAGGTGATATAATTTTCAACTTATTTCTATATTCAAACACCAAACGTAACTAAAACATTATTTTTGTGCTGCTATTAACCGTTCTGAAAACCTTTTCACCAGTTTCTGCATTCTTTGCATTTCTATAAAGGTAATATAAATTATCTAATGGTTATAGTAAAAAAGTGAGATGTTCTTATAAATAACTTAGTTAGAAAATTAAAATATTTGGTCTATGTCTTCTACAGGCTTAAGATGGTTTTGTTGGGTAAGCAGTAGTTGCAAATATAGTATGGTATTTTCCACAGTGTGGCAGTGTATGGGATAATTGGCTGGGGTGGTGTGTATGATGCTTCATTTGATCCTCTGGGCAGATTACAAGGACATATTTTCAAGATAATGGGTCTGGGTGAGAGTGATCCTGATAAACCCTTGGATATTAGACAAGTTTTTGTGCAATTATGTACCAATATGGAGAACTTAAAAAGGAATTTATAATAAAGACAGTTAATACTCATTTTAAAAGTGTTACTTTGCCAAAAAATTTGCTTTCAATTTTTTCAAAGAAGCTAAGTATAGGTCAAAGAAGCTATACTTATTAAGCAAAAACAGTATTTTAATGAGTTGCCGATTAAATTAAAAAATTTAGACATTAATAAAAAAGTTTTAAAAAGGAATGTTATAGAGAAAATTAGAAACATTGACATTATTTAATGATAATTTGCTGTTTACATTGTTTGGTGTTATATTTAAGTAATTTTTTAATAGTTATGTCTGGTGTATTTGAAATTTAATTATTGTTGTTTCACTTGTGTCATTGCTTGTTGTTGTTAGATAAGGGCCAACCCATATAGGGGAGGGGTATTGATTGCCTCCTATAGGTCCTTGTATATATTATTGTATGTACAAGGAATTTGGTAACAAAATAATTTTAAAAAATATTATTATTATTTGTTATTTCTAAAATACAAAAACAATATCAAATATGGCCTATTCGTTGGATGGGTTACATAACCTACATGAACCTATAGAAGTTTTTAGACGTCAGGATTCGAATGCGCTAGGTTTTCATGTTTTTTTTTTATTTAAATAAACAGTTTGTATGTATGTAAGATCGAAAAATATACATATTTATTTAGTGCGTGATTCGTATTTAGATACATTTTCCTAAAAAAAAACAATTAAAAAAATACTGAGCGATGCTCGGTTGCCCAGATATTGTTTAGGAATAAACTAAATAGAAAACAAAAACCTAGAGGACTAGGCTTATGTTTGCCACCTATCCAAACCATAAGAAGGAACCCAGGACTAGAATACAAAATATGAGATTTGTTTAAACTTAATAAATAATTACAAACTGAAATGAGAGAAAGCATTGTCACCACGTACAAACAAATGCCAAGAGACTAATAACCAAACAAGGAATGCTGTCTTTTAAGATAAATAATATAACCTCAAAACGTTGTGTATTATTTCCTTTATTCACTAAAGTTGGCAAATGTCAAAACAATCGTAAAAATATTTAGTTATTTATTAAATAAGACTTATTAGAAACTGGGTCTTAGTAAGAAACAATGTTCCGAAAATACTATCTAAAAAAATCTGGTAATTGGTTGACCGTGCAGGCCAACCATAGAACTTCCCGCTTAGTTTGAATTTTAAACGCTTAAAAATGAGTTTATTTGTTAAAATACCAAAAAAGGAAAATTTGTGAATTTTTAAACAACGATAACTTTTGAATGCGTCGTTCGATTTTCATTTTTAAAAAAGCATTCTACGCAGTTTTTAAAGCACAAAAAGAAAATGTACAGGTTTATATTGATTGGTTGAGAAATCTGGAAGATATGTTAAAAAAATACCAAAAAACAAAAATTTGTGAATTTTTAAACAACGATAACTTTTGAATGCGTCGTCCGATTTTCATTTTCAAAAAAGCAGTCGACGCAGTTTTTTAAGCACAAAAATGTATACATGGTTTTATTATGATTTTTTCGCACGCTTTAAAGTTATTTTTAAAAAACATAAAAATTCCAAAAAAAATTTAGGTTATTTTTTTTAATTTCTTCGGATTGGCTCGATGGATTAACTCTCAAATCTAATCAGATCTAAGTTTTGATACACCCTTTCGAATGACATGTCGTAGAATTCAATCGGTTGATTCGTTTTTTAGAAACTGTACGACAAAAATTTATTTACACACATACATACACACACACACGGTCGGACACCTCGGCGGGAATAGTCAGAATGGCTTCCTGGGACCTGAAAACGTGGAGATTTAATGAAAACTCGACTTTCGAAAATCGGACCGAAATCAATAACTTCCCTTTATTGGTAGCGGGAAGTTAAAAATGGACCAATAAAAGAAGTGCCGTGGCCTAAGGGCCAACTTTGAGTACATTATTATGGTGCTTAGATTTTTCAAAGATGACTTAATTGTGTTTATGTTATACATTAGGTTGTGTTCTAAACCATTTTAAGACCAAAGTTTTAATTTCTGCAGTAAATTCCCTAACAATTTGTATTAGTTTGATATTTCAACAGTGATAACTTATATTGGTCAATTTTTCCAAGTTAGTTTGCTTAGGTATTGTGTTAGATAATGAACTTTTTAAATGTTCACCTTTGTTTTAGTACGTCTCAACGAACAGATGGGGGATGAAGCCCGTGGAAAGCTGGAAGTGTTCCAACCCGAGCTTCAAAGTTGGCGACCAGCTTGTGTCACTCACTGGGATCCTGCGACTTCGCCAAAAGAAATCTGTAGTCTTCTTGGTTATACGTAAGTAATAGTTAAATATTTCTTGTTCATTTTATATTTAAACTCATTTGAAATATCTGAAAATGTATTAGGACTTAGGAGCAACCTTTTTCCCCATGGTCAAACAGTCACAGGAGAGTTTATTACTGTACTACAATTTCTTAAATTTGACTATGCATTATATTGATTTACTAAGTTTAGTAAAATATATCTAAACAAAATAAGTTTGTAACTGTAACCATCACTGATAATGATGACTTGATCTCATCGAACCGCATTTGAGTATTTTAAATGTTTTTTTTGTGAGAAACTGTTTTCTGTTTATTATTTATATACCTAGTGTTTCTTCTCATAAGTCAAGCTCAAGTTAAAATTTTATAAATTCTCTAAAATATATGATTACTCAAAATACCTCAGAGAAAGGAAGTAGAGTTTACGGAAAAATGGTATCATTTAGACGCAGAGGTTCACTCTTAATTTTTGTGCCAGAACGTTACCAGAACTGCAACCTTCAGGGTGGTGTGAAATAAACTACCAAAGTGCTTGTTTCATTATTTTTAATTACTAAATATTTTGACAAAAAAAAACATTTATGTAATAGAAATATTTAGAAAACGTATTACACTCTTCAAAAGTGGTTGACTTTGCTTGTCTTGTTTCGGGAGTCGTCAAAAATTACCTCATTGCCATTTTTTTTATGAATATTAATATAAAACTTTAAAATAAAATGTAGCCCAAACTTTAAGTTTTAAAAAAGCAGTACTAGAACGGCGTTCTGGTACCAGTGCACCCCTGATTTAGAAACATTTCAAGTAATTTTATCAACTTGTTTTGGTTTTTTTTATGATAGGATCTGTAGATGATTTTTACTAGAAATTACTCAATGATGATAGTATTCGATTTTACAATAAAATGTTTATGGATATTATAAGTTTCAAACAAAATTGCAATTGTACATGAATTGTATATGTTGTATTAATATTCTTAACTTTAACACTGTCTATTGCAAATATAAATTGTGTAACTATAATAAATAAGCAACAATGTAACTGTTTTGTTTCAGAACCGTTAACTCAAGTGGTTTGGCACTGAAAGGAAGCGACAATCCGCTCACAGTAACAAAATATTTCCCCACCCAATCGGTGTGGCGACTTTATCAGAAGAAAAAGAAAAGTAATTTATTAAAGGAACTGAGGTCATGTCCAAGTAGTGAGACGTATCCTACTGTTGATTTATCTTGCACTAATTTTGGTAATTTTGTTTGTTAACACTAATCAACATTTGTATTATTATAATAGTAAACTAAAGTAAAACAAAAAATACCTTATTATACCTTAAGATCCTCTTTTACTCAGTAAGAAAACTTACAGTTAAATGTTTGACAACCTAATGATAAATGACAGAAACTGACTGGTGTAAACAGTACTGTGAATAAGCTCTTGGTAGTTCTATCATGGTTGTCATAATTTCTTGAAAATTTGGTTTCTTTAATGTTTTAAATATGTTCTGATCTGCTTGCAACAGTTGCTGCAGTGTATAGAATCAAATTTGTAAATTTCACACTTGCAGGAACAAGTTTTATTTTGTAATTCATTCAATTTATTTGTCCTGATGAGTATATTATTAATGTTATTCTTATGCTTAGTAACTTGTTTTCAGTAACATGTTTGGCCTCTTTTGTTTGCAACATGGTTCACTGCAATTAAGTTTATTTTGTTGCGTTTGTTTAAAAACAATATCTTAGACGGGAAAAGCCTACTTTATAATTTGGACAAAAATATAAGCCTACAGTAATTCCTTAACATTTGTGGAGGTTAGATTCTCAGAAACCCCTCTAAATAACTTTAAGGATGCCCATGTACATTGACAAAGATATGTTGAACTCAAGATCTTTAGACAAGAGCTATTTCACCACCTCACAAATATAACAATCACCAAACCATTCCTGATACACAGCAATAGTTATCATACTTATTTTCTGATCGCCAAAAAATGGGCAACTGGTTTTATCTACACCTTTCAGAGGGTGAACATTTTGAATTGTCTTTACCTTAAAACAGCCTTCAGCATTGGTACATAATAGAAGAGATACCTGGTCTTACTAAAACAATTCAGTCTCATAGGAATTAAATACTTACTCTGAAACACATCCTCCCATTTCAACAATTTTGACAAGTTATTATACAAATTTTGAAACATTTATGCAATCTGCGGAGGACGATTTTATAACTAACTTATTGTTGTGCTTATATTTAAAATTTTCTAAGTTATACCATCCATAATTCAACTGAAACTAAAATGCTGATTCACATTTATAAGATTAAATATATTTTATCCTTGGCTCATATTAAAGCTGAATTTTATATCCAACTCTTATATCCAAACACATAAAACATTTTTAGTTTCATTGAATGACTATATTGTATTTTTAATACGTTGCCGATAATCGGAGACAACATAATAACTTACCGCAACATGGTCTCTTATAGCCATTTTTTCTTCTTAATAATTCGTAGATTAATTATTTTCATAAACGACATAACTAACCTTCTTTTATTTATACTTGGTTGACACTGAGTGAAATGCAATGACTATACAAAGACAGGAGATTGCTATTTTTAGCCTCTGTTGGAGGAAGTTTCTGGAATTACAATTTTCTAAACCTTGAGAATAGTCTGAGCTAAGTGAGGGACAAAGCGAGGGAAAGGATTGTGTAGGATGTACCACATAATATCTTCACACCCCAAAATTACTCTTATTTATGTTTACAGACAACAATATCACTATTATTTTATACTTTGTAAATAAAAGAAATACTATTTCGTGATTATCTCAGTTGAGGACTTGCAAATGTTAGTTGTCATTTTGAAAATTATTAATGCTCAAGAATATTAAGCTATTACTGTATATAATAATATGATGTTTTCTGATTTGCCATGTTCTAATACAGATTTAATTAAACTATTTAAATATTTATAAGGTATCGTAAATTACTTTAATTCTTTCTTAAGTATTAATTTTTCGCTTACTGTTTTGGTTTAATTTTTATGGTTTAGGCTGTATACATATGATGTACTTAAACAGCAAGTTTTTCACAAAGCTTTTTTTCAATTTCTATTTAGCACCATTTTGAAAAACTATGATAAAACATAAGCCATGATACTAAATGCTTAACACATTAATACAAATTTATTCGGATAAGTATGTCTTTCGTTAAATAGTAATAAACAAACTAATTCTCTCTAAATATTACAGAGAGAAATAAGCCCAAATATATTTTTAAAATAGAATAAATACTTATTTCCAGCATGTGGTGTCCGTCGCCAGCCACCTGAACGCCCAACTGCTCGTATTGTTGGTGGATTTGAATCGACTCCTGGGGACTGGCCTTTCATCGCAGCTCTATTAGGTGGACCTGAACAAGTGTTTTATTGTGCAGGAGTTCTTATTGCAGATCAATGGGTTCTCACTGCTTCACACTGTGTAGGAAAGTAAGTTAAGACTTACTACAGTTATATTTACGGTACAATAATCAATTTAATTATTTAGCTACGGAAATTCTGTGATTTATTTTCTTTTGCTGTCTCTTACCAGCATTATCATTATTACATTAATATTACAAACTGAAAATGTACAAAATTAACAGCTTGGTGGTCTTCTTATTAAAGTCATGATATTAATTTTATACTAAAAGGATAATTATGTTCGTCTGTGTAACTTTTTTATAATTCAAGTAGTTTACTTACTCTACATGACGCATTTGGGAACTCGTTCCATCTTCAGATTGTCGCTCTGTTGAGTTCGTTTTATCTAAAAAGTCCAGAACATATGTTGAATGATCAATTGAACTTTAAATCCCATTTGCTGTATAACTTTTGTAGGAAGATAGATACGAAATGCAAACATTAAGCGGCACTGCAAGTTAGAGATCCTGCTTAGTCCTTAGTAGATAAAAGTATTCGATGGTGTGCACACGCGGTGGTATTATACAGGAGTGCCCATCCCCCCCTGAAGCCCATGGAGCAAATCCCCCCAAAACCTGCCTGTAAGTTCCCACCCAAATATTTCACCCACTAAAAATCATCCAATCTCAATAAAACAAAAACCATTTGAAAGGAAATGTTTCAAACTTTAATTGTTTTATAAAACATATATTTACATATGTAATCATCGTTTTAAAATTGTAATTGTTTAAACAGGTTGGAACGGCCAATCGACCGACCCAATTGGGGTTAATTAATTACATT